>BGPT01001446.1:0-32358 GCA_003297045.1 Symbiodinium sp. clade C Y103 | reverse complement strand
ACGCCTGCCACACAAAACGAAGCTCCGTGTCACCAAGTGCCACGCCTGCCACACAGAATGAGGCGGCGTCCCCGCCAACCAAGCGCGTCACCAGACTCATTGTGTGTTGTCAAGTTGTGTGTGNCCGTGTCACCAAGTGCCACGCCTGCCACACAGAATGAGGCGGCGTCCCCGCCAACCAAGCGCGTCACCAGACTCATTGTGTGTTGTCAAGTTGTGTGTGAGTAAGTTGTGTGTGGGCAAGTTGTGTGTGAGTAAGTTGTGTGTTGTCAAGTTGTGTGTGTGAGTAAGTTGTGTGTGGGCAAGTTCTGTGTGTGAGTAAGGTGTGTGTTGTCAAGTTGTGTGTGTGAGTAAGTTGTGTGTGGGCAAGTTGTGTGTGTGTGAGTAAGTTGTGTGTTGTCAAGTTGTGTGTGAGTAAGTTGTGTGTTGTCAAGTTGTGTGTGTGAGTAAGTTGTGTGTTGTCAAGTTGTGTGTGTGAGTAAGTTGTGTGTTGTCAAGTTGTGTGTGTGAGTAAGTTGTGTGTGGGCAAGTTGTGTGTGTGTGTGAGTAAGTTGTGTGTGGGCAAGTTGTGTGTGAGTAAGTTGTGTGTGGGCAAGTTGTGTGTGAGTAAGTTGTGTGTTGTCCAGTTGTATGTGAGTAAGTTGTGTGTGAGTAAGTTGTGTGTGAGTAAGTTGTGTGTTGTCAAGTTGTGTGTGTGTGTGAGTAAGTTGTGTGTGGGCAAGTGTGTGAGTAAGTTGTGTGTGAGTAAGTTGTGTGGAGTAAGTTGTGTGTGAGTAACAACAACAACAACAACAACAACAACAACAAATAGTGGATAATTAATGGATCATGAATCGATAACCAATGGATATTTAATGGATAATTCATGCATATATTGCTGTACCCTCCGGTAACCGCCCAAACGTGGCTTGCTGCGAAATCCAATCAAAATCCCATTGACTTCGATGATTTTCCCAGCTGACCTGACCATTCTCTGCTTGCGCACTGCCCCTGAGGGACGTAGCTGCAGCGAAGCTCACCAGACAGAGGCGAAGTGTCAGAGGAAGGGCCATGGCGGGAGAGGAGAACAAAAACTGGATCCTCTAGGGGACCGGTCTGAGCCAAAACTTTTCTGGAAATATGACACGTATAATAGAGGTAATTGTCATTCATTTTGTCTGCCTCTAGAAAATACAGTTTAATGTGCTTTGGAATAGATAATTATATGATATACGGCCAGCTTGCAGCCAGCTTGTAACATGTTTTTTTGGCTGCAAACAAAGTGATGAAGGGGCCAATGTGAGTTGTACTACCGTAGAGGAGGGTGAGAGGTACTTCCAGCTGACTGAAATGGTTTGCCCGCAAAAGACATGCTGACAAGTCTTCACATCCAATAGCCAAGGCCCCGGTTTCACCACTATTCACTTTCACATCTTCAGAACCACAGGGCTAGATGGACTTGTTTGAAATAGGGAACCAACTTTGAATCCCCTGGTCGAAAACATAATCATCTCAATTATCCAGCGGCCACAATTTTTGGGTAAACTCCCCATTTTCAGACACCCCTACATATCATCTTCTTGTCTGTATGATCCCATTGTGTCCCATCAATCATCGTTGAAGTTGTTAGTAAAAGATTATCCCATCATAATCCATGATTAGACTCTATAGTGAAATTCCAATTCTTCATGGCAAAATCAGGGGTAATTTCCCAAGTTTTGTTTTACAAAAAAAGGGGTCATGTCCGAGCCTGCACCCAGCAAGGGTCTCATGGGCCCTACGTCTCTCTTCAGATCCTGCAAAACCACCAGAGGTACTGAAGATCAACAAGAATCGACGTGAGCTTGTCTGGAATATCCAACAAATATCCACTGGTAATTTAACAGTTTGCCATTGAACATTGCTATATTTCTATAGTTGATTTTCCCATTAAAATGGTGATTTTCCATAGTTCTTTTAGGCAATACCAGAGGGTACCCACTTGAATTTCATTGAATCAATACGCTTTCCGGAGAAGAAAACACACATCAAATGCGATGAAATCAATATGATTTTCCCTATGAACTTCCATTCCCATCTGATTCCCATTGAAATGTCCCGAAAAAATCCAGGCAGTAGCCGGGTAAACCCCATCAATACCATTAATACTCAAATATTGATGGTCATTATGTTCTGATATTACCATAATATAATGATATTGATGGTCACTAGTATCAGATCATTATATTCTGATATTACCATCAATACAACGATCATCCATGATCATCCGTTCCTAAAATAATGATCAATTCATCATACAGAATCACCAGAATATGAATCACTATTATTATCATTATTACTATCATTATTATTATCACTAATTTTTGTTGTTATTATTATCATTCAAATCATCAATTACCCTTTGGTAATTTAAAGGTAGCTACGGGAAATCACCAATTTAAAAACCGTAAATCATCATATATAAATCATCGAACTAAATTGACTAAATGGGCCATGTTCTATTGCAAACTGCTCAATTACCGGGTAAATCTCAGGTAGTCCCATTATTCATCCACTATCAACTCATGGCTAGTTCATGATTTCCCCAGCCTCCTCCCTTCATAGGGGATTGTCCCATCTTTTCCTATGATTTTCTCATTTTTTTCCTACAAAGTGACCAAATCCAAACTGTATTTCCGTGATATTTCCATGAAATATCCACATCATTGACCTCTAAAAATCCCTATGTTCACAATGTGTCCATCCATTTTCCCATGGATTCTTCCACATTCCCAGGGGATTTCCCGAACAAATGGCCTGCACGGAGCGCAGCGTTCCGGAGGCCGTGGAGAGGTGCGCGGCCGTGGCGCTCAGCTGCCCGGCGCGGCGCCTCAAAAGGAATATGCTGGGAACATGATGGGAGACATATCGCTGTTTTGTTGTTCGTGTTTAAAAACGAAAGATATTTTTTGAACACCATTCCATGAGAATTGTGGCGTATTTGGAAATCATATATACTATGATACTTGGGTTAGATAGGTAAGAGGGGGAGGTTTATAATCGGCAGGTCTCTCCTAAGGAAATGGTCAATTCATGATGGAGACGTTTAGACATACCTATGTTTCTGAAATGTATCAGTGGCACCAAATGGTGAATCAAACACATCACATGGAGAATGATGGTTGCATCATGGGAATATCCTTGATGTAAGCAAAATTTGCTGATAATTGGTAGCTAGGTATATCTCTAGATATTCCACTCATTTGTAATTGTGATGGATCATATGGTTCAATTTGAAATACTTGACGATATGGTATCTAGTGGAAAGTGGATATGATGACTATGTCCAATAACCAAACGTTAAATTGTTGCCTAAATCCCTATCTCTATAAATAGCATCAGCAAAAAACAACCTTCGATCATCCGTTCTCAAGCACTCTCACCAAGTTCAAAATCTAGGGATGGCCCGGACTGCCCGAGCCATTCCCCATAGATTTCTCATACATCCATACCCTCTAATAAATAGCTATTGAAAATGGCCATTTATAGTAGATTTTCCCATTAAAAATGGTGATTTCCCATAGTTATGTTAGGCAATACCAGAGGGTAATGTTCTCATTTTCCCATTGATTGCCCATCCATTTCCATATTATAGATTTCCCACAGATTTGTATAGCCTCTCACCATAGTCCCAAGGCACTGCGCCCGCAGCGTGCGCCGATTCAGCGCGTGCTGCCGCAGGCGCCGCACGGCGCGCCGCTTGGCGGTGACTTGCGCCAGGGAGCCTGGCAGAATCCCATGGTACCAACAATTGTAGTTATAAATTACTAATTATCTATCTATTTATATATCCTATTTATACATTATATTATATATATATTTTCACTATAATCCCAATTAGTATGAGAAATTATACTTAGAATGGTATTGATTAGTATTGATAATTGGTTTCCCTGATTGTCCCATGTATAGTTTCTGATTACTAATTGCACCGATTCTGATTTTTTTTTCATGATGGTATGGTACAATTGATGAGAAATTATAGTATGGATTTCTATGGATTCCATCATGATGAATAGTACGGTCTTATCCGTTGTGTATGGTATAGTTGATCATGGTACTGTCCATTATGTATAACTGTATGAGAATAGTATGGATAATATGGACAAAAATCCAATGTGTGGCAGCAGTATGTTTTTAATTGGTGTGGTAATTGTATAGAAATTGTATAGTAATAGTAATAGCATAGTTGTTGAGCTATTTAAACATGCTATCATAATGGTATAGTACAATATCCAGAATTAGATCGTAATAGCAGAACAGCAATGGTAATTGTCATCTTTGCAGGATTATCATAGTGGTATAGTGTATAGTATATTAATATTGCAAAATTATCACAATAGCAATGGTACATATTCATATTAATAATATCAATATCAATAGTATCATGAACGCTAATCAATCCCATCAATACGTCAAAAAATCACAATGATAACAATACATGAGCTATTCAAAATGTCACTCTTGCGTGGTTGTGATAGGGGATAATGTTCAATATTATGGTGATAATTCTCCTCATACTCATTGTTTAATATTGTATTGCACCAAAAATTATATTCCCCGAGAGTCAACGACAAGAACGCTATGGGAAATTGCACCTTTAGCTCGATGATCTACCGAAAATGATGATGGGGACAGAGTTGGGATACACATAATAATGTCAGAATGTCATGATAATATATAATGAAGATTCTTAACATTTAATATATTGTAGTGTATTATGACATAGTGTTGAATTGAATCCCATTATATCATTGTTATGCAGTAGCTATAGGAATAGTTGATAATATCATTGTTGAGATTCACTGTGATTCACTCACCAGTATTGTTAGAAGTTGTAATTACCATGATTGCTGGTAATTGTCAGTGCTTGTTGGCATAATTGGTAATATCATAATTGTTGACAATTAAAACAGTTCCATCATAGTAATGAATTGGCAGTCAGCCATTTCATAAATCCTTACTTAAATTAGGTGGGAATTACTGGGATTGTTAGTAATTGTTCACGGATGTCAATAGAATTCACGTTCTATATGTTTCCTACCGGTATGTAATTTGTGGGATCTGTCACAACCATAGTTCTGGGTAAGTTACATATTTCACTCACCTGAAATCAAGCCCCTATGGGGATGATTCTCCTTACTAACGATCATTTTTGGTGAGATCACAGTGAGGTCATTGGAACTTACCCAGATACTTATCGTTCTATTTATCATATAGACTATTATAGATTCATATAGTTGGTTTATAAACTATATAGATATATCTACCATAAACATCCATAAACCATGAATAACCATAGTTAACCTTGTGGAAATTGTAAAATCAACCAACTTAGTGATCGTAAACAGCGGTACTCCACTGGCAAAGCGCCTGCCAACTTCATCCTGGCGCCGTGGCCCGCGGCCGTGTCCACCGCCGTGTCCACCATCCTTAGCGAGGAATGGCAGGTGAGGGGATCCTTACCATGGGAATAATGGAAAAAGATGAAAAAACGTGGGAAAATCATTGGGAAAATCATCAGTAATCACTCATTGCCAATAGTGATTTTAGATTTCCGTGTATGAAGTTATAAATAATTCCCATTTGTTTATGGTAGTGACTTTCCGAAGGACTGGCAATGCAAAGCCCCGAACAGGAACATCCAACTTGGTTGTTACTTCTACTTGCAAGCTCGATACTCCGCAATGAATCTCTCACAATCGACTTGTTGCTGCCTCTTTCTGAAATTCATCTGATGCAGTTGCACTCAACTTCTCAAATCTGGAAGATGGCGACTCAAACTGTCCATGACCACAGAAACTGTATGGTTAACATATGTCTTGAATTTCTTTGCGATTCTTTGTTCATCATCCCACCACCAGCCTCCACTAGCCCACCCTACCCCCAGCCATTGAAGCCAAAGGATCTCATGAACAATATGTTCGATGAAGCGATGCACTTCTTGTTTCGTGTCCATCTTCTGCTTTCTCAGCAGCTTTTGTCGCCTGGTGAGCACTGCTTGGATGTTGGGCAATCTGTAGTTTTAGAACGTATGTTGGCCACTTGCCTCTTTTTCTCCATTTTGGGCAGGTCAATTATCCATCGTTTAAGAGCTATGGTTCGGTTTTCTCCCATTCTACTGGCCTGGGTCAGTTCACCCCAGGTAATGATTGGTAGAGATCTACTTGTTACCCTCTGAGGCAATCAAACATTGCAATCGAGAATCCACTACTTATAGATGATCTTGCCAATATAAATCAATATGGGTTTGTCTGAAAATGGTGTACCCCTCAACCCAATGGTTAATTGTCATTATCCCTATTGAATGGCTATAATTGGGGGTATACCGCGGTATACCCTATTTTCAGACACACCCATATAACATCCATTTCTAGGGGATTTCCCAGCCATCCAGCTGGTTCTACCAGGCTTTACCACCACGAATTTCCACCGGAAAAGTCTTGGCACCTCAAGGACTTGGTGACCAAAGAGAAGGCCAACTTCCACGCCGCTGTGGAGGAGGGCGAGGGATCCCAGACCTCGAAAACACCGTGGGGGTTCCATGGTGAATTAATGTTAATATCCAACATGAAATGGTCAGTAGTGGTTCATCAATGATCAATAGTAGGTATAAGTAATGGTAATGGTGTAAGATCCAACAAAAACGGTGGTAGAATGGACATATAATGACATAGAATCGAATATTAGTGGAATATTTGCTTAACATATCATCTGGTAATGAAACATGGCGGGCCGCTCATCGAACTAAATGGAGGATTTTGTCCAGCAAACCATGTTTGATGACACCGGAGAGTATCCCAAAACCATTGCCAACTTAAGTTGCCATTCAGTTGGGAATCCTTGGGATCTGCCTAATCAGATTCTCCTGTGCCAACCCATACCAACTATAACTCTCCCAACTCTCCCAATGATTCACTGTCTCCAGCCATCAAAACTGCCAGGAAATCTGCCCAAGGCCGGCACGCTGACGCTCATGTCGCGCGCCAGTTCTCGGATGTTGGTGCCGTGGCCAATGGAGGTCTCCAGGAGCATGTTGGCGTAGTCATCCGTGGAGGTCTTTTCCAAAAACCTTCCAGGGATGTGGTGCAGGTACGGCGGAGATGTGGTACGGAGACGTTACGTGTTGGATTTTTAGGGGTGTTGGTTGATGTATCTTGATGTAAGATGCCACGAAGAACTATAGTAGTCAGGAAATGATGCGTTTGGTTGGAGACTGCATGTAAATGTTGACTAAATGATGATTGGATTAAGGTTGGAAACGGTTTATGTAATGGATCCGTCCTCAAAAAAAATGGCCACCCGTTTCCACTCGGCCAGATTTGTTGAGGCTTTCTCAGAGTTGTTATTTTGGGGAAATGTTACCAGACTACCTTGCTTCAAGCATCCCACTCCAACATGATACGATCTGAATTTTGCAGTCCAGTGGCTGAAGCAAAGTCTTCCGTTGCAATTGCCTGCGGCCGATTGTCTGAGGATGATTGCAATTGCTAGCCAGTTGTCATGTCAATGTATATCAATATGCGAAAAATGTGTCCATAGATGGATGTGGGGAGACTTCAAATAGGAAAAATATGGAACAATCATACATATTGGCAATCACGAATATATGAAAATATATGAAAATATATGACGATATGGAATCTCTCTTGGAATAACTTCACTTTCCCAATCACATGCCATCTGTGACACAGCATTTCTGATCCATCCCCAAGGCCTCACAGTGGAAGGTGCTTGGTAATGAAGATCCTGGCTGCAAATTTGATGATGTCGATGAATAGTTTCGGCAATTGGTGCTTTGTTTAGCTTAGCTGACAAAGGGAAATCAAGATTACAAAAAGGATCATCTGCCTGATTCTATTCCTGATTGAACTGAAAGTGAATGGCTGGAGCAGAAAAGACCTCAGTAAAAGGTCTCTTTCATCTAGGCCAACATTCAATGACTATAGTTGTGGGTTTTCATATGTCCAACGACTTGTCGATCAAAACTGGCTATCAAAACCCTACCTTGTTGAAGAACACCGTGGGCAAACGGAAGTTCATCCCAGAATCGGAGGGTTGCTCCCAAGAAGCCAGGCACAATCATAAATTTCCTTCCCCCTTGTGGCAATCATTCACCTACCATCGGTTTGGAGCATCTTGGAGCAACCCTAAGTGTGTCCTGCGTCTGCAAGAGCAAATATTTCCGCTTGAAGGCCTAGGTAAGGCCATGATGCTCCGGCTGGGCTTTTCTTGGGTTCAAAGGATAGGTTTTGTTGGGACGTCTGGCGGATTCTTCCAGAAACCATGGTGTTTGTCCCAGCAAATGTTCGTCCCCTATCTCCCAGGTCTGAGTGAGAGTAGCCTGTTGCAATTCCGCCTGGCCATCACCATGGAAGATACAGATGTCATCCTTTTTCCCATACTTCAATCATCCATTTTCATTTTGGATGTTCCAGTCACCTTTTAAGAAACATGAGCAAATTGGCAAGATGGTGACACTCATTTGGCACATCTTGGGAAGATAGATTGTGATTTTGGGTTGATGTGGGGGGGCTACTTCTCATCTAAAATCTCATTTCTGAATCCCCCAAAATCCAGGCACAGTCAGTCTGATCCAAGCCACGTTCCACATATCCGCTCGATACACGGCATTCATTGCTGCCAGTAGGAGCAAGATACAGATCTGGCGTGTTGCAAGGTCCAAACGCAATCCTCTCAACAAGCAAAAAAAAGACCAGTCAACTAGCATTTCGTTTTTGTGAGTTTCTTCGTAGGAAAAGTAACTACTCCCTACTAACTACTCCGTACAAAAGCACATGTTCGTTGCAAGGGCGAATGCACACTTATATATATATACATATTTTCACAACACCATTGCCATTTCTATCAACTCCCAATGTCTCTATAGAGTTGACCATTTCTGTCAACTACAATATCTCTATCAACTAGAGTCATTTCTATCAACTACCCTCCAGTAAACTAACATAGCTATGGAAAATCACCATTTTTAATGGGAAAATCCACTATAAATAGCCATTTTCAATAGCTATGTTAGTTTACCAGAATGAGAGTCCAGTAGGCTTCCCGGGGTCCGAGATCCTGACGATGGCTCTGTTCGGATTCATAGCGTGGACTTTGGTGTCTGTAGTTTCAGGATGATGAAAAGTCAATTTTGGATTCAGATGGAGTCAGACTTTTCAGGACATTGCAGGATGATCATCTAAATCCCAAGTAGAAGATACCAATGGTGCATGCAATTTACGGCTGATTTTGCCGTCTCACCTTTGATCACTGACCCTCCCAGAGCTGCACCTGGTATTTGGAAATGTAGCTATTGAGGCTCAACACATCCTGCAGGGCTTGGAAACCACAGAGCTGCAGAGCTATGTTCCCAATAACTTTTAATTCCCTATCAATGCCAAGTACATTTCAGGGTCTATCTTTACAAGATGGTGGTGCACATATAAATCTGAATGATTTTCCCAGCTATAAACCTCGATTTATAGGGATTTTTATTGTTATCTATGATTACCGGAGGGTAAAGGTTTGGTACATCCATATTTTCCAAGCCAAGCCAGTTCGTGGGGTACGAGCCATGAACTTGACAGTAGCCACTTGGTGCAACAAATATTGTACCCTGAACAACATATAGCCATTTACCCTCTGGTAAACTAACATAACTATGGAAAAGTCACAATTTTTAATGGAAAATTCAACTATAAATGGCCATTTTCAATAGCTATGTTAGTTTACCAGAGGGTAACATCCAGTTTGAGGAACCCAAATTTCCCAAAATGATCCCTCGAGCCATCACTGACATTTCTTACGAGTACCATGGTGAGAAACGGCAGCCCAGCCGTTCTGCAGAGCTCATCGTCGCCAAGGCGCATAAAAAAAGGCCGGGGCCGCCACCATCAGCGGCTGATACTTCCAGACCTCAGCTCCAGCACGGAAGTGGAGGATGGTGAGGATCCAGGGGAGTCAAGTCATGAAAGAAAATCCTATGAAATCCCCAAGTTGAACCAATTTGATCGTTTTTTAGGTGTGAAACCGTCTATTTTGGGTTGCCTCAAAATATCCAGCTGCACTTGGGCAAAGCTTCATTTGCTGTCTTATCCTGTGGCGCATTCGCGGATGCCCATCCAACATTAAGACTTAACACTATCAAATTGCAAACTTCAAAAATCGGAGAAGCCATATACCCCGCATTTTTAGGTCGAGATCGAGGATCTAATTCCATTGTGTGACTTTGGAAATTGGCCATTCAACTTCCAGACACGAGACCATGGGTTCCATGCTATCCAGGACCAGAAAAATCCAGGGGTTGGTGACTTGAGTCATTTTGTGGCTGTCACTGATCATGTGTAGCCCCCCAGCTTCTTGGGGATGCCGTTCCACTTAATTTGCGTGGGTCCATGTCCATATGGCCATACCACATTTCAACTTATGGAGGTTCCCACAATGGGTTAACCCGTAAAAATTACTATAACTACACTCCCAAGTACTATATAATCAAGTCAAGTAACGAATGGAAAAAGGAGGAAGAATTCATCATACATCGTGGAACCGCACAACTTCAGATGCTACAGGCCATAGACATCCCAACAAATTGCCATCCTCTGAGCGAACCTTCGATGGCGTGTCCTCATCGTTCTCTATTTATAGATCTGTTTTCCCATCAAAGCAAATCTTAGATACTTAGCCAGCCAGGCTTTTTTTGGCCAGAAGCTATTCCAGCCAAAAATAGCAAAATACTAAAGTCCTAGAGCAATGTTCGTAAAGCAATGTCATACACCATCCATATTTTGATGTACCATCCTTAAAACTTGTGAAATTGGGAGTGGTGGATCCTGCTGCTTTACTCAACATTACTGTGACGCCATCAGCATATACAACTAACTTTAAATGATATTTAGCAACTATAGATATATCTACCACACACCCAACAGTTACTGGAGTTATGTTTACCAACTTATGTCAGTATGAGGCACCTCCTTGTAGCTCAGAAAAATACAAACACCCGGATTGATGTGGGTTTCCAGCCATCTTTACCAAGGCACATGGATAGGCGAGGCCCGGTCAAACATTGCCCGAGACCTGGAGCTGTGAAGAGCCCAATGCCGTACAGCCCGTGGGGAGATCAGCGTAGAACCAGGCGAAAACTCAGAAGCAATGTTGATGTTTGATGATAATGAAAGAAACCTATATCATCCTATCTTGTAAAATAATGTAAAATATATTCTATGGTATTGTCAAAGATATTTATGTTTGTATATCCTGTAAAACATAAATCCGCATTCTATTGCTATTGTAAAACTTTTAGCAATGTTCCACATCATGATACGAAAGATCTAATGATATTTTGATAATATAATGACTATGAATGATTGCAATTGACAATGTTGAACATCCCATTTGAGTCGTTTGAGGTTGTTGTTGGATGTTCCACTTTAGTATTGGGTACGTAACAAGTATAATTACAGCCTCATCACCTGTAGAATCAGGAAAGAAGGGATAAGTGTAAATTGGGTAGCTATGGTAGTTGAAGTTGTAAGCTCAACATGAACAAGTGATTGGGCAGTTGTACAAAACCCAAAAAGTGAAACATGAGTAGTTTCTTCACCCATCAAAATACCTGCTGCAGATATATAATGTGACCCTCGAAGTACCGACATATCAAGTAGTGAAAAACAAACTCACACTGTGGAGACTGTGGTGATGTTTACACCCATATATATCATATATATATATATACATATACACATTTTTTGTTGCTCTCATGTAGTTAGTAAATGTTCGTAAACTCAATTTGCAGCCTCTCGGCTCCCCCTTGGTTCCATTCATACGCTGTGTCATGTGTCCATGTTCAACCCTCCACCCGTGGATCCATCGCCACGGTCGCCGGACATGGCCATGGGCGTCAGCAGCTTGGAGATGCAAAAGATAGTCACCTCAGAGCCAGGCGTAAGCCCCGGTGCCAGGATGGAAGAAAACCCATGGCGCCTCCGTGCTTTGGAATCATGGATGACATGATAGATGACATGATGGAGTATGATCTGTGTATGTTCAAATATCAGAAGTAGATGTATATGTTTTTGTACATATATCATAGCCAACTTGATATGACAGTTGGGTATGTCTGCAAAGATTCCAATGGGGACAATGACGATTAGCCGGTAGATGGAATGCGGTACCCGCATTTTCGGAAAAAAAAAAAAACTCACATTATCTATAGCGGCAACTGAAGGAGATGTGAAAGGTTGGACCAATGTTTAATTGGTGCTTGTGTGGGAGAACATGGTATAGCTATACCTATATAACCCAACATAAAGATGCATGCTGCATAAAGAGTTATCATGTTTGCACAAGTTTGGTCGTCCTTGATAGCACAACAAAAACATACTAAACCATCCATCTAAAGCTTGGGGATGATTACTTCCCATGATATTTGAGAGACCATCAAACATCTTGAAACTAGCAAATCCCATGATTTGCAGCTAGAATGGAAGCAGTTCATCGACATGAAAGTGATTGGGAGAATATGAACAAGGTTTGCTGAGCCACCCAGGATCTAAAAACACGATTTGTTGCTTGAGGAGGACTAAAGACCTCAGACAAACCTTGACAAAACTTGGTTGGAATATCTGCTCTGAAGGGGGACAAAAGACATGAACCAAACCTCGGCAAACCTGTTTTTCTTTCGCCCAACAAACATTGGTGCATTTCCAAGGATTCCCAACGAACGAAACAACAACCGTATCTGCTTTCGCGGGCAGTCAGCTGGGTATGCGTCAATCAAACCGGGTGCTCCAGTGGTAGCCTGGTTTTCACATCAGCCGGTGCCGGATCTTTATCCTCCCATTTCATAGGGGAAAATCACCTGGATTTTCTCATTCTTTGATGGTTTTGAAGAGCCACATTATTGATGACCAATGGTACAATCTCCCCCATGTTCCCCAAAAAGGCATAGTTCCTGGTTGATAACAGTGTCCTAATATTAGTCGGCCAACAATCCCATGTCTGTTGCTTAGAATGTCAATCCATTAGTCGTTGTTTCTTCATCTCGTGCTTTAAGCACTCAACAAAAAACATATGCAATTGAACCATCAAACATATGAGGTCAGGAAAAAAAACTCACCATCATTGAACCATCATTTAACCAAACATTTCGCCCTCAAACAAATGGGATCTAGCCATCGGATCGTCCCTGCTGGGAAGTTCGGACCAGGGCAATAGCAACCAACATGTCCAGTGAGCCGGCGGATTCCTCCGGAGGAGAAAAGTTGGGAGTCTCGTCTTGCCAAAAACCACTGGGAAAAGGCATGGTAAACCAAGGTTCACAATGCATAAACAAACATGGTCAAGAATGGTTCAGAATGGACCCCCTCATGATTCATTTTTATGGTTTAGACTGCACTAAAACATGGTCAACAATGTTCAGAATGGATCAACACATGGTTAAAATATGTTAAAATTATGGTTCAGAATGAAAAGAAATATGGGGAAGGGTGGTTAATGGTTGATAATGGACAAACATTTACGACTCGGTGGTTGAGCCACCTCAACAATGTCAGTCTTCTGGGATCATCATCCCCTTTATCGAAAACACCAAATAGGTCAAAACCAACAACCAGTGCATACTAGAATGAATGATCAATACTGGAAAAAAAAACATGATATTTCACATCTTCAAACTACCAAAAATGGGAGGCTCACCCCTAAAAGCCTACTGCAGTTTTGGACAAGAAAGACACATGTATTTCCAATGAGCCATCGGCATTTTTGGAGCGCACCTGCACCTCCTGCGGGCCACCGCTCACTTGTACCTCGAGACGATGGGGACGCTGCGCCGTAGGGATATGCCAAATATAAAGCTGAAAAATGACTGAGGAAGCTAAACATGGGTATCAGATGTAGGCTGGGATGCAAACGTGAAGCATTTCACTTACGTGCCAGGCACAGGAGTTAGGGACAGGCTGAGTTTCTTGAACTCAAATATGTATAAAATAGGAGTCAATCAATTTCAAGGACTGATGAATTCACATGAAGTCACCCAACCCAAACCCATCAATTCAAGTTTTGTCCCAATCTGGTTTAATCCCATGGATCTAGTATTAAACAACCTCAATCTATGGTTCCAAATATGTGTAAATCTTCTATATTGAAGCATGTGTTTTTCTTTTTGGGTGCTTAATAATCTTCATACTATGGGGAAGTGATTCTTCACCAACCATGCACCACAATTTAAGTCTTGGTTTCGGGGGTTTCTGGATGGTTTCTGGTACAGTAGGGTTTTCCCTTCAACCAATCCAGCGAAGCAAACCAGGTACGGTGGCAGCGCCCTCCGCCGCGCTGGCGGCTGCAGCATCCAGTGCCAATGTCAGGGCCTCGGACGTTGGAAACAACTCATCAGGATATAATGACTTGGCATATGTTTACTATATTCTATTATCATCTGAACAATATGTCATATATGAATGATATTTGGACGATTCCCATTGTTTCAAGGACATGATGCACCACTTGGAATATGCCCACCATTTCTAAGTGGTCCATCATCACTGCACAATTGTTGTGACTTCTTTTGGACGCACACACTCCCCCGGTCCCAGCGTCACTTCGCAGTCTTTGGCGAAGCACAACTTGGCCGATTTGGACTTCTTTGGCAGCTGAGTACTGCATTTCGGTGTGTGATCTTGTTGGGAATACTGAGGAATCAGCCCCAAAACAGAAAAAAACAATTGCTCAATGTTCAAACCCAACTGAGATTCAATATCCATCCTGGAGTAGAAAATCAAACGGAACCGTTCCCAAGTCCACGAACAACATTTAAAAAAGACATGACGACATAGGTGTTGAATATGTTCACCATCTACTCCCGGAGTTCAACGACATCCATGGCTGGGCCATCACAACTCAAAGGCCGGTGGCTCGGAGGCTTCTGCAGCGGGCACTTCGTAGAAGATGTTGGCGCCGGTGAGTTTCTGAAGACGACAAATCCTGGTGATGTTCATTGGAATATAATGGAAATATATGGGGGTTTCCTAAAATGGGGGTACCCAAAAATGGATGGTTTATAAGGGAAAACCCTACTAAAATGGATGATTTAGAGGTACCCCTATTTTAGGAAAGATGTTAAGCAGGGTGAGTTTCCGAGGAGATTTTTTTGTTGGGGCAAATGATAAACAAAATTCCTGATTGGAAGAGGAAACACCTCAAAAAATCTGCTGATGGGATGGAACTAGGAAGAACGTATATTTGTAACTATAGATACTGTAGACATAGCCGAGCAAAAACAAAATCGCGATCTTTTACTGGCAAGAAACATGTGTTTTAATCAACGCCAAGCATAGATGGTTTAATCTTACTGAACAACTTATTCAATTATATATAATATATGATTGCTGTTGTTGCACCAAATTGGTAGGCCCTCTCGCACCCCAGTAAACTGTTGTTTGATAATCATATATGCCGTCATATTACATCTACTATTCCATGCCCAGTATATTATCCCTATGTTCGCCTGAGAATCCATATCACACCCAAAGAAAATAAGGATCCATGATATCTCCATCATTACTACTATACGACTTTTAGTAACGGACTTGGTCTTGTTATTAGTTAAGTTATAACCCTGGTATTGGCTAGTTATGGCCCATCATATTAAACTTTTAACCAAAGTGTCATTTCCATTCAAAATAGTAGTCAAAATATATAACATTCAATTACATCTCCATTGTTCCAGTATATCAGTTACATGTCTTATGGGCAGTATTAGCATTACTTTCATTGATACTAGCATCATTATCATTAACAGCATGAGGTTACTTGGTGTTATTGTCATTACTGTACCGCAATTGTGAACATCATTAGCATTACTATCAGTATGATTACAAGACTATTATATTGTATTGTTATATCATGTTGTTATCAAAAATACCAACAAATGTATATTTTGTTGATGCTAGTATTGATGATAACATATATCAGTGTGTCTTCACCAATATTACATCAATATTGATGTTACATTTTATCCAGATCTATTGATACCATCACATTTTTTCAAATCAGATACCAATATCTTGGTCATAATGTGAATGATTATTATAGTAGTTTCATCATCATCATCATCATCATCATCATCATCATCACCATCATCATCATCATCATCATCGTCATCATCATCATCATCATCATCATCATCATCATGACTATTCCTGTTATGATTTAATATTTATATTATCTATCACTGTTCAGACTCCAACTATAACACTGAATATTACTATTATGATTCATGATCTGCTAATAACAATCACAATAATGTCAGCGATTACAATTATAATTCTGACTATTCCCACTCATAATAATATAGTAATCTAATCATAATAGTAATCTAATAGTAATATTACCATTACAATACCATTATAGTTACCATTACTATATCCATTACTATTATGATTACATTCCCACTTCACTACGACCCATTCCGCGTCACATCGCGTCACATCGCTTCGCCGAGCGTCACGCTCCCCACTTCGCAGACCTTCAGCGAGCCCAGCTGTTCCCACTCGCCCCTGCGCAGCTTGATGCCACGGACCTACCAGCATGGCCATGGTCCAGCCGTTGGGATAGGTGTAATTATCCAGCAAAAATAAGGGGAATGTATGAGGATTATTTAACCCAACAAAATCGCACTTGGTTTATAATTAGGTTTTTCCAGGGGGGTCCTACGTTTCATGGCGGATCCAACTGTAGTTCAACGGGTTTTTTTAACCAACTTCGCTGGCGGGTTTCTCCACCTGATAGAGGTCGAACTTGACACTGCGACTCGTGGAGATGAAATGCACTATGTCGCTGGTGTTCCAGCCAAGCAAAACCTGGTTGAGCCAAACGGTGACCCCAAAAACAGGAATCATTATTGTAGTCAGTGGGCATTCATGCTTCCATTTCATTGGGGGTTGGAAACTGCAAAACAATCCCATTTTGTTGAGAGGGTGGATAAATAAATAAAATATAATAACATGTTTTATATACTATATACATGCAAATTAAGTGATGAAATCTAAAACAGCAAGAAACTGCTAGGGCATTCACATTCTTCATGGAATCTTGGATGTGCAAGTCCCATTTGCTGTACAACTCTTGGGTGTTGTAACCATTACCTTCGATGACGCCATAGAAGGCCACCATGACCCGCAAGTAGTGCATCCAATAGCGTTCGTTGCAAACTTGCAGATAGAAGTTCCTGGACATCTGGTATCACTTCAGAGCCACGTCACTAGTGGTGCCAAAAATGCGTAGTACGAAATTGGAGTGTGGCAACGAGTACTAAAAGCATATAACCATTTCATCATCTCAGTATCATCCTCTTACTATAATTAATTACTTCGGTTGCTTTCCTATATGCTCATCCTCCAAGCCTCCATCAAAATATAATTCAACTTGTATGTTCTTCAACATCTGCCAAAATCCCCCACCAAAAGATCCATATTTATATATAATAGTTTCTTCTCCAATTATCATCCCTCGCATCACCAACCACATTTTGCCCATCCTCCCATTGAATTGTATCCCGGATCCCCCATTATTATCTAAGATTATCCCCGTAGAATATGTTTTTCCCACCAACCACACTTTTCTCCATAACTGAATCAATCCAACATATTTCCCCACCAACCATGAGAAATATGTCCATTATCTCATTGTATCCCATAATATTCCCATTGTATCCCAACATATTCCCATTCGATATCCCCATTCCCCATATTTGCCCATTCTCCCATCTAATATCCCCAGAAAATCCAAAAAAAAAGTATCTACCCACCCAGATCCATCACTTTTTCCCCCGTCCCAAGCGTCGTGTATCGCGTGAAGGCGTTGATCCGCCTGGCCGCGAAATGCAGCGCCGAGTGCAGCGCGCCGTGCAGCGGCGACCGAAGGCTCCAGTCGCAGCGTGCCATGGCACCGTTGAGCGGTTCGATGCCGCGGCCGCGGAGGGCGATGAGGTGCTGGTCGTAGGCGCTCCTGGGAACACGGTGGAGGGGATGATAGGGGATATATGGGGATGGATGGAACTGGATTGGTTAAGAATGTTTTTGAGACCCTATGAGATTTAATATGATTTAATGATCTCTTAATATCTCTTGTCAGAACTTTTATGGATTTGGGCACTGAATGGTTGGATAGCCAGGGATCTTAGATGTAATTGGTTGAGATGTGTCAAGATCTGTTAAGATATGTTAAGATCCATTGCTGGGAATGGAGGATCGGCCTGGATGGGGAATGGGGATCTTTTTTTGCAGATTTGATGCGAGGATTTGACGGGGCGATAGGGATGAGGCAGGGATCTTAGATATTGGTTTGATGGGTTCAGGTCCCATATGCCAAGTGATTCCAAGTTTGAGAGGTTCTGTTCATGATCTTGGAGGGGATGGAGATGGAGAAGCAGTATTCGATTGCGCAAAAAGGAAATGCCCCAGTATGGCGAATTGTAGGTACTACAGGTACTCCTGGTATTGACAATGTAAGAGGTGAGCTGTAAACCCTTTCCATTACTTAGAAAACATCATACCCTCTGGTAATTCAACATAGCCACGGCAATCACCACTTTTCACGGGTAAACCATCGACCAACTGGGCCATGGCTCTCATTCATCTGAGCAATGCGAAACAAGGTGTCACGCCAGCGATGCATCAAGACTTCATGCGCACGCGAGGCCAAGAAAAAACTTTCCACCCGATCCTGCCGAAGCATTGCCGCTTCAAACCACAAAACCATTGGCTTCAAATGGCTGGACAATGGAAACAGCCGGAGAAGATTCTGTTGTTTTTTGCGGCTTCAATCCTCGCATTATCACGGGATATCAAAGGTTTCTAGAACAAAGTAGGTCCTCATGAGAGAGAACGTCCCCCCATTTCAATGATCATGTTCCAAAGTAGTTGATGGTCCAACTTCATTCCAAATGATATGCAATTACCACAATGGAACTATTCCAGAAACTCATCTACAGTCATCACTGTAGATACAGTAACCCCAAATCTATCTAAACGTTCAATACAAATCCATTTTTTGCATAGAATAACCCCCAAACAAGCCCACTGAAGATTATCCAAAAACCTCCGCGTTGCGTCCTCCAGGTGAACTCCACTGAAGCTGGCGGATTCATTGACCAAACTCTGCAGTGGCGCCGTCAACAGCAGCGTGGCATCCAACCAGACACCGCCGTGCTTCGCCAGCAACGCCAAGCGCAGCCAGTCCGAGAAGCGCGCGATGAATTCGAAGCTCTCGGGGCCGGTCACATCCGGTTCTCCTGGCATAGGCCGAAGCTAAAGAAATGGGTGCAATGTGGCACAAGATAGCTATGTTTTGGTAGATTTACCTTACAAAAATTGGGATTGATAGTTGATATAGCTGATTTATGTTAGCGGTTTATAACCACAATAATTGTAGGTTTTATGGTAGATATATGTAGATATCTATGTTTAGATGGGAATTTCAAGCAACATAGAAATGGGGGGCTCTACATTGTGTGTTTATGAGGATTCATCCTTAAATTAACGAAAGAATATGGAAACCGGAAACCCAATGGTTTGCGAAGGAAAAGGATCTACTTGGCGAGTTTATGGATATTTTTAGCAGCCTCCAAGGAGAGAAAAAAGTAAAACCCTACCGATATTCTGATCCAAAATGGCAATGGGGTACACACCCACTTTCAGACACACCCATATGATGGCAAACTCTCGTAAATTACCATATGGAAAAGACACAATGTAGATGATTTTCCGGACAGGAACCTCGTTGATTTTCAATATCATTGATAAAAAAAACAACACGATCGTATCTACATCTAGTTGTAATGGATTTAGGTAAAGTGTGTAATGTATAGATGGAACATATTGAGCATATGGGGACTTTTGTGGTCAGTGGTAAGAAGATAGCACAAACAATTGGAGGTTTTGGGCCAAACAAATGGGATGATGAATTCTGTTGAGACGACTGGTCGGGCATTGGATTGCAAACTTCTGAGAGAAAAACAGGCTGCTAGTGGATCCGGACCCAGGCGCGACTTCTTTCAATTCTCGACTTTCCAAACAGTAAACATGTCGCAACGGGCTTCCACCCAAAGTTCCACAGCCCAGCCGGCCCTCTCCTTGCAAATGTTCTTTGTAGTTCTCCAGATTGATCAGCTTAATCTGGGCTGTTGGCCCGCCAGTGCCGTGTGGATTTCACTTCCAAGGGAGCCACGTCCCTCATTTATTGAGAATTTCCATAAATTTGACCATATTCATATTTTACCATACCTTACTGACCACAATTCAGTTCAACCCTTCCTCACATCCGAAAAGGAAGGTGTCACCCCCCACTGCATTTGGACATGGATCTTTAAACATGAAACCTAAGCCCATCACTTTGACCCCGCGAGGTTCTCTGAAAATAGGATCCCGCAAAATCCGTTTGCAATAAAAACCAAATGTTCCCAATAAGAATGGCCATCAAATGAGCATCAAATGGTAGTCATCTCCCATTCTTGGACAAACCCATGTGTTGGGTTGTGAATGTATTATCCCACGTAGGTTTGTCAAAACATATTGGGAATGCCATTGCATCCACTGGTTCATCATCACATTCTGTACTAAAATTCCCCTGGAGGGTATACCCAATTCACTAGTAAACCTCCAGCTGGGGGAGGTTTTATACACCCCATGTCTGCCAAAATTGGGCAGAATAGTGGGATCACAACATTGATCATCCCATCCTATGGCGAGAAAAAAACAAGATGTTTACATGGTTGGTTAGTTTTATCCCATCAAACATCCTCACGATTCTCCCAAACCATCAATTGCTATTGAGCACCACCATGTTTGTTGATTCTTCACCCTGGAAAACCTCAACCTTCCCCCCAAAAAAAACCACCCGCCTCATAGTCAGGTGCATAGGTTCTCCATGTGGCCATCGATAGCTGCACCATCCGCGGCAGCGGCGGCGGCTGGTGCCAGAAGGACCAGATCTGCTTGGGAAACGCCGCATGGCTCGCGGCGAGCTGCTGGAGAAACAGCAGGGAGACATGGGAAAACATGGAGAGATCTTGAGCCAAGGGCAGAATATCAATGATGAACTTGCCAAGATGTTTTTTTAACACCTGATTTTTTGGGTGGATAATTGGGATAATCTCAATGGGTGTACAAACGTCAATTGCAGACCTTTGAGCCTCAGCTCCAGGGGTTCCCAAGCATGATGGCACTTCACTAGGCCAAAAGAACATGATCTTCCCCACAAAAACACGAGACACAGAAGACACAACTTTTGATTGCTCAACGAACAGGGTCTTCCACATCCAAAAAGGAAAGGTAAAATGTTTCATGTACTTTTGAAAACAATGATTCTACAAAAAGACACAAAACAGTCTTTATTCAAAGAAATTGGTATGATTCAAAACCCTGTGCAGTACCCCTTCTGTCGCCTCAGAGTTGATATTTACCCCATCATTCTAGTAGGTTTGCCAATTTTTACGGTTACTTGGAAGGTCTACAAGGTGGTGCTCCATACTTATAAAGTTAAATTATAGTTTTGATAACAGTGGTTTATGGTAGATGTATCGAACTACTTTTGCGGGGCTTATAAACCAACAAACATACCTGGGGTGCACCTTGTACATAATTGTAAGTCACCTTGGTTGGCTTATTGGCACATTTCACATTTGAAATATCTATTGGTCAATGGGTATTGGGTGCGTTAAAGCAACAGAGGTGTAGTCGTTCTGACATTTCTCCATGATATCCCATCAGTATCTCAGTATAATATCACCATCAACATTGGTGACATTGGTGATTCTAGCATTATGGTGATATTTATGAAATATCCCAATGTGCTATCATTGTCACATCACCACTGGCATCACCACTTTTACAATCATATGTATATATAGAATATATATATAATATACTATCAGTATATATACTATATGCCAAATAAACATATCATAACATCTGGTATTAGCATTGTTGCATCACCATCAACATTGTATAGATTGACGATGTAAACGTTTATATTGATCATTATCGAGTTAGATCATCTTTGCTATAAACAAATTGTAAAATCACACAGCAATTGTATCATATTATGTCTATATACTATATTATACCCTCTGGTGAACTAACATAGCTATTGAAAATGGTGATTTATAGTGGATTTTCCATAGTTATGTTAGTTTACCAGAGGGTACTACATTGTAACAGCAGATCTTAGAGCTTCCCAGCGAACCCTCCATGGCTCGTTCGCTAAACCGAGGCGCTGAGGCCGCGCCGGTGCCGGTCTGCGGCAGCAAGCCCTGCGACAGGGTGCGGTCTTCCAAGAGCCACGAGGCCAGGGAGGCCACCTGACGTTCGAAGCGCGAGATGGTGATATTTAGTCAACATTTGGCTATGGCTCAAAATTATGGTACCCAAAATGGCAATGTTTAATGGTAACATATACCAACCAATTATAGGGTTAATAATTTTGACCCATAGCCTCTGGTAAACGTTTACATAACTATGGAAAATCACCATGCTATTAATGGAAAAATCCACTATTTCTATGGCCATTTTCAATAGCAAACTGTTAGTTTACCAGAGGGTAGTCAACATTTCTCCCACGATTGTAACTCTGTTTCCTAAGAGTTGTCAACTCTGTTGGGATAACATATTGATAAACCGACCTATTGTTATATCGACAGTTGTTAGTAAACAGAGTTATGAATGGTTGTACTACCATATTGTCCGGTTTTTGAAACATGTAATAATATCATTAAAATGATCTTAATGATATTGCTAAAATATTGGGATACATCATACGATTATCCCATATAATATTGGTTTAATAAGTATGATTGATATAGTGTACATGATTTACACTGGTTAAGAGGGTTTATAATGGGATAAGAGGAACAAAACCATAGTAACAATATAGTAATAGTCGGTTTGCAACGATAAAGCAATAATAATGGCTAATAGTGGTGTTTGGAAAATATGGTTCGCAATGGTTTGTGCTGGGATACAAGGGACAATCACATGTAATAGTATATATAGTAATATCAATGGGATACATATCAATAGAATGATCATAATAATAGAATAATAATAAATGGTTGTATTACAGCGGTTACATAAAATACATAAATAATGGTGATATGGTTTAAATGTATGGATACCATGGTACCATATATGGAAACAATATTGGTAATCGATTCTAACCTATTGGAATAGCCCTACAGGAAATCCCATGGGATTAAAAACCTACTTGGTAATCATGATATACAAAACATGTTGACCTAATTGGCCATGATTTTTTTCAATCTATAATTTGATACGACATGCGTAAATATCAACAATGAATGATGGAGTACAATTTCGTGATGGATGAGTACTGAATAAACCGAGCATAATGAGGATACAACAAATGAGCAGCATATGTTAATAACATACCAACCAAAGCTGAATATATTGGGATGATGTCAAGCAACATTTAGTTAAATTCCAACATTAAAATGATGGGGCTACAATGAGGAAAAGTCGTTGGATGACCAATGAAATCTGAAGGTTGACCTAGAACATCTGATAGGCCCTCGACCTATGGTGCTTCAATAGGTAAAGTGCTGATTGATCAGATGGTGATCTTACAAGAGTGTACAAGAGGATCATTTGAAAAATCTCCAGAATATCCAAACGCCTCTTCAAAACAATATGTTCAAGCTTCTAACCCCAAAGAAAAAACACCCAGTCAAAGAAAGAAGTCAAAGAAACAAACGAGAAACAATTCCAATGGCATATCACAATTTTCCCCATTCAAATAACCTCCACTCCCTACTACTCAAAGTCCCCCAATTAATAAAAATAGGCGTGGATTGGCACTTTCGGGTCTTTTTAGTTGCTTACAATTACGTTCAGGATTGTGGTGATTTAGAATCAATGAGAAGAGGATGGTGAAATAGTGGTTTCTACCCCCGATTCATAAAATAGAATGAGACCAAGTTTATTATTAGGGTCCCATCTCACCATTGATCTTTTAATTAAGGTTTTTATATGGTTCTATGTGATTATCAGGGGCACCCTACTACACAATACCCTCTAATAATAAAGATAGATCACCGTGTTTAACATTTGGGGAGGTGGGGGGTTTTAGTATTAGGGCGTGGAGATTAGTTACGGTACTTTCAGACAGATCCAATAATCCCATTCTTGATTGTATCCCAACTATATCACGATGTTTTGACCATCATATCCCGGTGAGATGTCCATTTCTCATTGCGGAATGAACAAAAAAAGCAGCAGCAACCACGACAAGAACCACACGACTCACAGCGCACCGGCAGCAAGTAAGTGAACTCTGTGAGATTATACAGGTCCTGGTGCGGTAGGGCGAAACTGAGGAGATGTTTCGACAGCAAAAATGGGGATTGCATGTTTTTGTGCCAGCATAAATGGTGATTCATCTTGCAAAAATGCTGGGACAATGAGCCTTTCTCCAATCCCATCCAACGTTCGGATTTTCCCATGACATCTCAAGCAAAAATTACCATTTCTCACAATTCATAACCCTCCCCTGGGGTCAAATCCCATTAAATCCCCTAGACCATGGCGGCATCATAACCCCCCCCATGTTTGTTGCGATATCCCCATTGGTTTCACACAGCTCCTCGGTGCCCAAAGGGCCCATGCCATGCAGTTCCACATCGCGCAGCCCCGAATCAAAGACACAGTCCAGCACCTCGAAACGATCGGCCGGTGGATTCAGATGAAGAAGAAACAAACTCGTTCTAATTGTCGTGTTAATAACATTTGTTTACATGGGGGTGAATAGATTTCCATATTAATTGCCATACTGAATAATTACTAAAATCAGATTCATATTATATGGTTAAAATAGTGGGAATGGATGTGTTACTCATATGATATAATAACTCTACTAATTAAGATAGGATTTACTGTATGTCATAAATTACCAATGTTAATGGTGAAACCACATTAAGTCCCATATCAATTCATCAGTCCTCCACACTTGACGAAGTGTAAGTAATGACATTCCCCCTTGATTCAGGGGTGTTAAGTGATTTATTGTTGGTAATTGTTTAGATAGCTATGGAAAACAAATGGTCATATATTGGGATGCATAGTTCATCCTATATAATATTGAGGGATAGATGTATCATCCTATGATATATGAGATAATACACCGACAGATTACACCCATATCAATCCCATGTTTCTTGGTTCCCGAGAGTGTCTCATGTCAAATACAACCGTGGGGATAGATATCGGCTAAACACCTCAGTAAACACTGCAGTACAAGCTTCCAGGCAGATTTCGGAACTACACAAATGGTTCACTTGATGTCAATTTCAATCCCTACAAGGGACAGATTTGATTACACTTTGGTTGATTGGTTTTGATTGTTGGTACCCCAAATCCCTCCAGCACCCCTAAATGAATTTAGAAGCCTTTCAAAAACATATTTTTACCTGGCGCAAGGGGTTTGCTCCATTGACTGAACCCATTGACTGGACTACCCTCTGGTAATCAAACATGGCTTGCTGGAAGAATCCTCCATTTATAGTTGATCTTTCGAGTTATAAACCTCCATTTGGTTCGGGGGTTTTCCGTCTTGCCTAGTTTTATTACACCGGCAGGTATTTCAGCCCATATTCCATGAATATCCCGTGCATATTCCATGACATTTCCATTATACCACCATTTTTGTTGGCTTGTTGCTGGATATTCAGCATTATTCCCATTAAAATCCCATTAATAAAACATCCCATGAAAATTCCATTAACATCCCATGAAAATCCCATGACCTTCATCGTTCTTCACGGCCTCCTGGCTCCAAGTGACCGAGAGCATTGGAGACGGAAAGCCACGAAAGCGATGAAGCATCGGTCGCGAGTTGGCCTTTTGCTATGGACATTCTGGAGGACAACTTCTGGGAATTTGGTCTTGTTGTATAACCATGACTGTAGTTTTTTGTTGTGTTATTTCTGGGAAAGAAGAGGCAACTCAAGTGTCATCACTATGAAACACAAGTGTCTTGTGTTTTTTTCAAATTTCCAGCGGGTAAATCCCATTACGTCCCACTCATATCCAGTTATATTCCCATAACATCCCAATGAAATCCCATAAAATCCCAGTCTCATGGTTGTTTCGCACAATTTCGGGTCGCCAAGCATCACAACAACGACCTGACCTTTTCCACCGCCACTTCCGCTGAGTTCCCCAGCATAGAACAGCAACAGGTTCTCCGGTGGATGACTTGGCTCTTTGGTGTGATGAAATGTGGCGTACCTGACCGACTGCGAAGGGGACCGGCCCAAAGAATCATATGGAAAAGATCAAGTGACTCCAAGAATAAAATGTGTGTTGTTCAAAGATCCGGAATCGTTTTTTTCCAGTATAAACTCTACTTTTCCTGGACTTGAGTTGTCAAGTCCGAGTCTCTTTGTCCATCTTGTGCGTAGTTTCAACCTGTAGTTTCAACATGTGGTTTCTTTAAAACAAGGCGCTCCCGCAGTTTCTTTGCCAAAAAAACAACTCTCCAATATGCTCCACCCAAACCCCTGTTCCATCCCCCCATGGGTAGCACTTCCACTTGACATAGATGGAGCGTGTCACCAGGAAAAAGCGTGAAGCGATCCACAGGATATGCGCTTCATTCAGCGGAAACGACCTTGGCATCGCATGCGAAAAACAAAACGACCAGTGGATAGGAAGCCGTTTTAGAAAAACTGAGAAATACCAACTGTCTAGTTCTGAGTAGAAAACTCGAACTCAAGCTATGTTTTTGTTCATTTGATGCCTTGGATTTGCTCGTTGAGGGTCTCCAAAAAGCAACACATATCAATATCTCTTTTTCAGATGTTCCAGGCATGGTGGATGTTCTATTGGGAAAACAAGGAAAAAACACCACTCAACAAACCCAAGTGATAATTAATAATCACTATGATTGTTTGCTAATTGTTAGTTAATTAGTGTATTCCACTAGTGGTAGCATATTAAAAACAAATAATCACTAATTAACTAGCAATCATAGTAGTGATCAATTGTGTACTCATAATCACTAATCACTATAATTGTGAGTTTATCATAGACTAATTATCATATTTCTACAGACGATCAATCATTAATCACTGTTATAGATGTTCATAAATAATAGTAATAATATAGATTTTCATAGCGATCAATCATTAGATTACTATTATCTATTACGATCAATCATGTTCATAATTAATCACTAATCTATCCTCTTCCAGTTTCTTACATTTCCCATGGCCAAGGTGCATGGACATGTTCGACAAACCTTGGTCGCCCAAGAAGTACAGCACCACCAAAACGCCTCGTTTGATACGGCAGCGATTCATAGAATTCAACGTGGTTCAAGCCATGAAAAGATGGGTATAAGTATAAGTATAAGATGGTAGAAGTTGGTTTATAACTCCAAGAACTAGGATTTCTATATGGATTTCTGGCAACTCAAACTACCACAATCAGTCGCATTGCAGCTCATTGTCCAGTCAATTTCATGATTTTATCATTGAACAGTTCTTACCATTGAAAAAGAATGGCCAACCATCAAAGAATTGAATTTGGCCAATGACTAGTGGATCTTCAACAGACATCTCATAGTGGGGATAGCGGGATAGTGCGGACTTAACCAGTAATAATGGGATGAAAAGGGGAATATAATAGGATGATATAGGATGTACAAGCAACTTGATACGATAATTGTGTCTGGACGATCCAAGTACCCTGGTTTTCGTAGCTGTTGCATGTGGATCTTGATCTGCCCCATCTGTATGGTAAATTATAGGTTTACTGAATTTCTGACCCATCCTCATATCTCCACAGCCATTCAAAAACCGACCCGGTCGTAGAAAGTGGTCCAACTGTGATTCAGTCAACTCCTCCACTTGACTTGTTGGTCAGCTGATGTCAGGGACATCCCATTGATATGCCATGATTTCAGCAGTTTCCCTAGTTAAATCATCTCAAATCCCCCGCAGATCCCAGGCGATCCCCTTCGCGAAGCAAGGCACACATCATGGTGTAGACCTTGATGGCTCTGAAGTGCCGCTTTCTTCTCAACTTTCCCATCAGCATGGACGCCACGGCCGCGGCCAACACGTTATCAAAGACCTCATGACCAACAAATCCCAACAGATTGATGGATTGGATATATCTTTAATTAGATGGGGTTATACACCTATTTATTGTTTATAATTCTATAACATTTCATAACTGCGGGGTCCCACTTTGTAGGGAGACTGTGGGAACGTGATGATAGTGAGGATTCAGCAGTGCAATTAGGCGTATAAGCTGCCAAGGTCACTATATATTATGTCACCATAAATGACGCCTCATGCGACTCATGGAAGGGGAACTAGCCCAAAATCATCCAATATCACATTGGTTCTGTTGGTTAAAATTTCATCCAAAGTCCCTGAAGTCATCCAAAATTCATCCAAAGATCATCCAAAAGTCATTGAACATCATCCGAAGTAATCCAAAGTCATCTGGCCAAACAGATACCCTTTTTATCGATTTTTCCCAAACTTCTACGATGCTTCGAGGGACGGTGAGCACTAAGCAGTCGCAGATCGTTAGCTGCTTCAAGGCCAGAAAAGCCAAGACCTTGAGCGACCGGTGGGTCCGGACCAGTTGCGGGGTATAAAACGTAGGGTTTCAACATGTTTCAACCATCCTGTTGGTGCAGGATTTCACTACCATCCACAGTATGGTATAGACAATATTCGATCATGATTGTGGTTGTGATTCACTGATTACATCTGATTACTAGATATGAGTGATATTTAATGTCTGTTGTGATTGATGCGTACGTTACAAGGTAAGTAATGAGTATGTGCTTCTGTTGAATGTGCATATCAAATACAGCAGAATACTCAGCAGCTGATGTTTGAAATGTAGATGGAACTGCTTTCGAGCGAGTCATTGGTGGCTGGGAGGACTAGCCCAGTTCAGCCGGCAAACACAAGTGTTCGGGCAACGTTCAATCCTGGTTAATCTTGAATAGTGTGATGTGTGATGATTTCAAATCATCATAGCTAATCTTAAAAATCCCTGCAAGAGGAACTATGCTTGTAGCTGGTTAGCAAATATCATTTGATCCGATTGAACAAAGCACAAAATGGCAGTACTTAACCATTCATCCACAATTTCCCCAGTACTCACCATCAACTCGTCCCAGGTGCAGCAGACAGAGCTCCGAAGAATCCCAAAATCGGCAGATCCTTCACCGGTGAAAACGGATTGCGACCCGCCTGTGCCGTGCGAAGACGTCGTGAACATGTGCTAAGGTCCTATTCAATCCAATGGTTCATCGAATTATAATCCATGATCTTGTATATAGTCCAAATATGTCCAAATGTTTCCAGTGGTTTTGTCGAATCATGTTCAATTCACGTTCATTCATGTTCCATCATTTTGACTATCAAATATGTTGAAAACACCATTGGAAAGAGAGAGAAAGAAACTTCTGGACGTACTTTGGTACCGAATTGCAGATGGACTGGTCATCTTTTATGTGCTGCCAGTCCATTCTTGGATAATCCTCACAATTTTGACTCGTATTCGTTTCTTGGAGTGAAAAGTGTTCCTTGGAGTGACTAAAACTTACAGGTATGTTATGTTTTTTTTCCTCCTTTGTAGTGAACTTTTTTTGATTGGATTGAAAAAAACTCACGACTATGCTCCCAGCTGAAGCATCATGATGTTTAGAAGCTCCTCTAAAAACATGTGGCACTCCAGCTTGCGGGATCCCCTTGATGCTTCTGAGCACATTGCCTGCAGTGTCTACTGTCATGGGTCTGATGTTTGACAAACAACTTGTCTTTTACCATCAAATGAACTTTTTTTTTTCTGCAAAGAAAACTACCTTCATCCAATGCTGGGGGGCTTGGAGAAGGTCGCGTACCTACAAACTTAACCTCCCATTCATTCCGTCCGTATAAAGCAAACCCCGATATGATGGGTGGTATCAAGTCACCTGAGTAGCCATGCGCTGAGCAGGAAATCCATGTTTGAAAGATGCATCATCCTCCTCTTGCTGCACAGGTTCCAATTCATGAGTTAAGGATTTCAACCCTAAACCATCATCATTTGAACCCCAATCGTCGATGATATCAATCAGTAATCAGTCATGCTTTATGTCCTTGATTAAAAAAAACAACCATCTTTACATATCCTTACCACTTCAATCATCATTAACATCATCCACTGGTTCTGTTTTCCTCCCACAGCTTCAATCACTTCGCCACCGCCCCCCGAACGGCCTGTCGCTCGATGAAGAGTCGCGACACCACGGAGGTGAGGACGAGCCAGGGCCAAATCATCATGCTGTAGGTATAGACCTGGCTGGTGGGGGATTTGGCGAAATCTGAGGACTTGTCATCTCTGGAGATCCCAAAAAAATTGGGGGGGTTCCAAAGTCATGGGGGTACTCCTACATCAACCATTTTTGTTTGGGATTGGCGATTGTAAACCATCCAGCTATTGGGGTACCCCATTTTAGGAAACCTTCGATTGATCATGAGGTAAAAGCAATGTCACAAACCATCCCCAATGATTGGGGGTTCTGAAATTGGGTGTATATAACTCCTATGATGATTTAACGTGATATCCAAATGGTTAGCTATCGGGGATGGTCTATTGGGTTTTGCGGTTTACAACATGCATAAACCCATCCAGACTTTGGTGGAACGGCTTGGTAGAGCAAATGGACTTGGCATTTTTTGTCGATTCTCAGTTGTCAAATATAGGTGTGTCTGGAAATAAATTATACCGTATAACCATAAAATAGTATACAATACGGTAGTCACTTCATGGGCAAAGTGATGATAAACCATCAAATTTTGGGGGTCCCCATTTTCAGACAAACCCATATCTATCTCTCTGAAAACCCAAGTGTGACACCTTTTCAGCAGCCCTCGATGCAGCTTTGACATGCCGCAGCATTCATTTGGAAAGCAATAGGGACATGATTGGGAAACAAATTGCCATGATGATGATGATGATGATGATGATGATGATGATGATGATGATGGTGATGATGATGGTGATGGTGATGGTGATGGTGATGGTGAACAGCTTTCATCATCAACATCAACAACATCACGAGTACAAGCAGCAGCTCCATGGTTGTTCACGATGAGAGTTTTACCCCCTGCCCAACAGGTTTTCGGAGTTGGCCTGGAACAAGCTGTCTTGAAATCTACCAATGCCTCGCAGTGGGAACTCTGTCCAGTAACCAAGTTTCAGGAAACAAAAATCGTCCATCCGGAATGAACTTGAATGAATTTGCAGTGTTTCTATGATAGATTGATACTGTATTTAAATGTATTTAATTGATGTGAATTTTGAAAGGCTTCGTTTGGCGGTTTGCGGTAGTTCTCGTGTGTCCGACCATCCCAGGCGTGTCGCACCTAAAACGAACAGGAAGATCAGCGTCAGAACCAACGCCACATTGGAAATCAGTGATGCCTGGAGATCCAGCGGTCATGGCTGTCTCCACCATGGTGAAACAAATCAGCAACTTGACTTCCTTTCAAGGTGGACTGAATCTTCACAGCTCTTCACATCACCAAATGGGCATGCCGAAACAGATGACACCGCAGGACGGTGTAACTGTTCTGAAACTTCGGTACTTGGGTTTGTCTGCAAACCGACATCATATTCCTATGAATATTGCCAGAAACTTGGGTAACTCCTGCATTTTCAGACACATGCCACTATCATATCAAGTTGGTTGTATCATGCCAATATATGCCAATGAAATATCACCTTCACTATCCCATTAGTTCTGGTTCTATCATATTAAATCCAAGTATACCCCTATCCCCCTGATGAGATGCCACTTGAAGGTGGCTGCGTTTCATTCGAAAACTGCCACTCTGACTGCAATCCAACGGCCATTGGAGGACATGGAATAAATCTCCAGAGATTGTACACCTCGGCTGACGCGGAGTTGTGGCTGACTTGGAAATGAAGCAAGGATCGCTGATTCAAAAGGAAAACAGCTGGATGAACTGATGAAGATTCATGAAGTGTCTTGACTTATTTCAGGATCTTTCAGGTTCTCTTTCAAGGTCAATCATGGAAAAAACCAGCAATTTGCCATAAATTGACAACACTTGAGCCACGAAAAATTTTGTTTTTTTTGGTGCCTGTCGAGGTTTGGTGCATCTAGTGGTTGGTTTTTTTTGGTTTTTTTGGTGCTTGCCAATGTTTTTGTACATCTCATGTCAAGATTATGATTAAAAAATTGCGTTTTACTAGGGTTTCAGACCCCCTAAGTGCATAAAACATCGGTATTTAC
>BGPT01001445.1:204853-225614 GCA_003297045.1 Symbiodinium sp. clade C Y103 | reverse complement strand
GAGATTTTTGCCTCAAAAACGACGCTCTCCCCCCAGACCCCCTATTCTCCCTTCGGTCGCAAAAAGCAACGAGTCAGCCCTCTGGCTGCCTTTCGTAATGCATTATTATAGGGTTTAGGATCCTTCCCATAATTATATTCCATTCAAAATCTAATTATCCTTAACCCCCAGGATTTACAATACGTACACGCGTATACCAAAATACAGCATGCAGGATCCAGGGTAGGGAAAAATTGGATTTTTGCATTAGGGATTACGGTAGTAAGGATATATTAGCTTAACAATTTACCAAATCCATCTGTCACAACAGCGCCCTCAGCAAACAAAAATCACAACAACACGCGACACCCCTGTATAAAGACATAACTCCACAGGCGTAATCGATAGTCCAGACCGGTAGATTGTCAAATATTTCTTCGGATTCCGTAATATCTATACGCAAAAATGCGTTATATTTGTTTGGGACAGGGGTCCCCATCCCTACATGCGATTTAATGTAATCACTATAGTTTAATATGTAGTCGGAAATCCCCGTCCCAAATAAATATACCATGTAGGTGGGGGATGCATATGGATTGGCGTCAAAATTCGGGTATGAATCGGCCCGCGGTAATCCGGACGTATGGATCGATCTGGATCATCTCCGTTTTGGTATGGATCGGGGGAATGGATCGGCCTGTGGGTTCAGGGTATGCATCGGGCTTTTGCATTTTAACTCGCAACCATATTCCATTTGTTTAGGACGGGGGTCCCCCAGCTATATACAGAGGTTCCCCAAAAATAACTAAATATATGTTATATTTTTTAGGACGCAAGGGTCCCTTGGGGGTTACGATAGTAAGAATACCAAAATTTTCATTATTCCTCAATAATTAAATATATTGAAATTAAAATTATATATTCAAAATAAAAAATATAAATGAAAATATAAGATAAATATTAAGATATATTTATTTTAGATTATAAAGATAAAAAATATTTTTTTAATTATAAATATTTATGAAATAGTTTAGAAAATATATATTTTTTTATTTTTCTATTTCTATTCTGGTATGGTGTTGAATGCAGTTGGTCAAGTCCGGATTCCCGCACCCTTGAAAGCTAACACCATGTCAACACCCAACCTCAAAAGCAATTTGGAAAGAGATCAATCAAAGCTGGGAATTATTGCAAATCTTTACAGTACTTGAAAATGTCCCAAACAAGTCCAACAGAACCACACCGCGCAGCACAGAAGAACATGGCGTTTCTGGCATCTTTCCCCTTCACCTGCACTCTCCTGACATCCTAAAACAAGCTCTCTCACAAAACACGGCCCTTCAAACACACTCCACTGCCACCACAAACTACTGACCTGAGTCCGCGTTCGTTTGCCTCTACAGCAACTCGGAAGTGTTCAACTTCAACTTTCTTAGAGACAAAGTATACGTTGAAAAGCAGCTATCCAGAAAACTATGCCATGCATCTTGATACATTTAAAAAGCAAGATCAAATGATTGATTTGCTCTTTTTACGGACCAGAATGATGAATCTGGAAACCAGATTTTTTGATTAATTGTGAGCCACTTGATGATTGGATCCAATCTAGTAGACTTTCTCAATGTCCACTCGGTTGCAAAACTTATATTGATCCAACCATGCTTTCGCTTGCAGAAAAAGTGAATTGGCACCTTCCTCCATGGTCAATCCTTTTCCAAACAATTGGCATGGAAACAACACAGCACATTGTAAATGTTTGATCGTTTGATGTTACTGCCAGCAGCGTCAACCATAGGAAGGATCTCCTTAATTAAATCTGGATCATCTGGTGTTCAGTCCGAGTGTGCAACGCAAGCAACCTGCAAGTCGGTTGGAAGTTTTGCAAGCATACCAAACACTTTGTCACAACCCATCCCTTGAGACAAAACTGCATAGGTGCATCAAATACATGAAACATATCAAATCATATGAAATGAAAAGAAAAGATACAGTATACATATGTGCATATAACTGTATATAATATATATATATATACCTAATTATATATAGATATATGATGATATATGTAGCAGGTATGATAATCGAACGTCCCATTGCCTCAGCACCAGAGTTCAATCGCAGCGAATCGCACCTCAGTTTGTCCAAGATTGCCACTGCCCTGCTACTGAATTCACTGAGGAATTCAGTGGTGCTTAAAAAAAAACAAAGGGGGGGCTGAGGAAGGGGCTGAGGAAGGGGCTGAGGAAGGGGCTGAGGAAGGGGCTGAGGAAGGGGCTGAGAAAGGGGCTGAGAAAGGGGCTGAGGAAGGGGCTGAGGAAGGGGCTGAGGAAGGGGCTGAGGAATATAGAACAATTCTTCCACAACAAATCCATAGCGGCATCTACCGGCCATACCCATCTAATCAGCAACAGGCGGTCAAGCAGCCTCTCTTTGGGCTCCCTGATGGCAGGTAGCTGATGTTCTCAAGCTCCTCCGTGGTTGAGCAATGGAGGTTTGAATGGCAAAACCATCTATAAATGGTGGTTGTCCATTGCCATATATTGCCATGTTTGATCACGGGAGGGCATCCCAAAGGCTATATCCACAGAAACCACCAAGCAGTTGTACATGGAAGGAAGCCTGCAAAGCCGAAGCAATCAACACATTCCAGAAAATCAAACAGAAATGAGAATGGGTGTAGCACTGTACCAAAAAAAACTCAATCTGGCTAGGGACGGCAAGGAAGATCCTGAAAGCAAAATAGTATAGTTACCTAATTACATATATATGTATATATATATATATGTGTGTGTGTGTTTGCAGGTCTCTACTCTGATTCGTTCTCATATATATATATATATACTATATTAATTATATACTTATATCAAATACATTGAAAATAATTAAGGGGAAAACACACACACACAGAGTGTATACAAAACAAGGACAAGAGCTGGCTGCGAATCAAATCCTCCGAAGCTTCCAGCGCGGGAGTTCAGCTCTAAGTTTTCAATCTTCTCATCCTATGGCTGGGAAATCCCCGAAGGATTTTGTTTAAAGAAAGGTTTCCAGCTGGGAAAATCATCGAACTGAATTCATCCAAAATATGGAAAAGTCATCTATTCAATGGTGATGCCCAAGTTTGTTAAGTAAATTGGTGGACATAACCTAGAAGAGGCTAACCGTTGGGTGTGTGGGGGATGTATCATATGGAACTATCTCCAGTTTACTGGTTCATAAACTTGTAACCGGGGGGCACCACCCTACAAAAACTGCAAGTGGAAGCTGTGCGAGGCAAAAATGCAAGGAGTCATTTTTCATGGCATAATAACCACTATTCCTGCCTGAGTTGACTAGGGTTTTACCCTCTGGTTATTTAACATAGCCATGGAAAATCCCCTATTTTTTGGAGGTTTCTCTTGGAAAATCATCCAAAATTAGCCATTTTCCATGGCTACGTTAAATAACCAGAGGATAAATTCTGCGGATCAACTTCTCAATGTCAAACCCAGTGGCCCCCAGTGATCAGCCCACAATGCAGTGGCAAGTTATTGCAAGTTGTTTACCCTCTGGGAGCCGGACCATTGGGGAGCCAATGATGCTGGCAGAACCTTGGCCTCGAACCAATACGAACCAACAGTTGCTCATGCTGCATCCGAAGTAGGTGCATATGTCTATATACATATATTTATTGATTGATTTTGTCTATAATTATATATATATATAAATAGGTATGTATGAATATACGATATTGTATAGTGTTACATATATACCGTAAATATTGAATGCGTTTGATGGCAGTAGAGTTTTCAAACATCCATGGGAGTCATACATTCCCTTCCAAATATCGTGGGGCTCCAAAACCGCCCCCGTTGTTGCGCACTCCTTCCAACGTGACAAAAGCGCTGTGGCTAGGGTCAGAACGGAAACGCACGGCCTTCAAGCCTCAGCATGGTTTTTCATTGGATTGGTTTATGGGAAAATTTTAACCGGAAACCTCTATATTTGATGGTAAAAACCATGGTTTCCGGTTACGATTTTCCCTTCAACCAATCCAGTGAGTTTTGTTGTCTTCAAGATCCTCCAAGTATCATCAGCGGGATCCATGAAGAACCCATCTTGGTCGCTGACGTGTCTCCGCTTCCACGTACTCTACCTGTCCGCATCTACGATCAGTCAGTTGCATATTATGGATTCAATGAAACAAGTTTCGAACCAGACTGCGACCGCAGTCATTGCCTGCACTGTGGGATGAATGGGACCAGCACTTCCCAAGGTCAAAACCAACTTCCAAGCAACTTGCCAGAGAAAGAGGGAGAGGCAGAAAGATGGCGATTTGGTTAGTTTGTGGTGACTGAATTTTAACCCTTCTCAGGCTTCTGTAAAAAGTGTCGGAAACATTATGGCGGCAGATCTAATCTTCAGGGGTCACGCCCATCTCCATCAGTTCCCATTGTCAGCTCCCAGCGTTGCCTCAGTAGTCTCAATCCTGGGCCGTTCGAAAGTTGGCGACAAAACCATTGCCACTTGCTTCTTGTCGAAGTTGGGGACCACACAAAACAGAAATTCCTGCAGGAGTACATAGAACTACTCATGCTATAGTTCATTTCTTGAATCAAACCATTGGGATCCATTGGGGCTTACCGTATGTTTTTTCGCTCGACAATTTCTCATTCAAACCATGATCTTTGCACCAGCAGCTTGCTGCCTGAAAACCGCGTATACTATTGTATACTCCGCACTCTGCACCCATAAAATGACGATGTTCAATGACAGGGGAAATCATGAAAAGCGATGGGACTTTTTTTGGGGCTACCCTATGGTACCCTACCCAATTTCGACCCATACCCGACCCATGCCAGGGCCCTAGGCAGCCGACACCGTGGCCATGGGCGGAGTGTCAGCAGGAGATTGCTGCGGAGGAGTTCCAGTATTCACACTGCGGCAGGGGGCATCCCGGAAGAGTTCCTGGATAGAAACCGAATGACTAGTCAGATCTAGTCAGTATATCCCACGAATCACTTGGGAATATCTTGGGTATATCCCCTTTCTTTTAGTGAACATGTCCCCCTTTTTTGATCTGGATGAACTGATCATGGTTAAGGAACCTCCGGTTCGTTCTTCAGAAGTAACGCGAAAAAATATGACCCATGACCATGTTGAACCAAAGACATCATGTAATTGGCCACAGACATCCACAGACCATCATGCTACTGTATATAGAGGGTTTCCGAGTGCCAACTGCAAGGCATTACATGCATTACTGTTTCCAAGCAATATGGAGGTGTCCTAAAATAGGGGTACCCCCAAATCATCCATTTTTGTTTGGGATGTTCCATTATAAACCATCCATTTTTGGGTACCCCCATTTTAGGAAACCCCCATATCCAAAAGAAGCAAGGAATGCCTGTTAAGTGTCCAGCACCCATGGTAGCCGCGCCTGTTGCCAGAATACGTGCTCGCCGTGCCACTTGCGATCTCGGGGCGACGTTGCAACGATCTCTGCGCCAAAACATGACAACTGGAATAAGCACGTGTAGAAAACACAAATAGAACATGAATAAAACAACATTCAAATGTAAAATATCAACAATGATCAATAGCCCCAGAAACAAAAATTCTCATGGCCTCTTCAGGTCCTCTTACAGGCCATAGCTTGTCAGCCCTACCAGGCTCAACTGATGGTCTTCGCGCAAGCGGGGCCTTGTGCACAGGAAGAGCCATGACCACCTGCAGGGGCTGAGGAAGCTCCTTGCGACCCTGAAGGGGTTCCACATTTCTTCACCACAGAGCTGTATGTGGTGATTGGCTAAAAATTGTTGGTACCCAAATATTGGCATCCGATGGATTTTTTGGGACAAACATGAAGTTTTCATATCCCAAACCAGCTCCAACTTCTGCGAAACGTGTCAGAAAAAAAGACACCGTCTGCAGGTCGGCCACCTGCGACATGGGAAGGCGCTCACAGGAGGACAACAATGGAGAGCTGGATTGGGATGGCAATGTCCAACGTCCACTGACCTTCTGATCGGGGGAGCTGGGAACACAAATGCAGCGTGCGTTGAACCATGTTACCCTCCAGTAAACTCAAACAAACTATGGGAAATGACAATTTATAGTTATAGATTATTTACATACTAAAGCTTAGAAATTGTGATTTCCATATATACGTAGCATACATACCTATATTAGTTTACCAAAGGGTGTGCCATTCAACTGCATGGACTCTCAACAATGAATTTATGGTTGGACCAAGGGATGTTAAACATGAACAACAATTGGCTTTAAGCAAAAATGAGTGAGAGAAATCTATTGCACACAGCAGTTGAATTAGCAAATATTGGGTTTGACGGTTGGAATTCAGGGAACAATACAGGAGAGGTTGTGCCAGCCAGGATGGATGTACATCAGCAAACCAAAGAACATGGGTCCGGGTACAGTATATCCGGGCAAAATACTGAGCCCCTAAAACTCAGATTGCATCTGATCTTGTTCGAAAGAACTCGCCTCTCTCTAGCTCTGAAGACTACAAAATTTGGGTTTGGCCCGCACTTATATCTCAAGACCCCAATTTGAGATTCTTATCTCAGGAAGTATACCCTCTGGTAATTTAACATAGCTATTGAAAATTGCCATTTATAGTTGATTTTCCCATTAAAAATATGATTTTCCATAGTTATGTGAGTTTACCAGAGGGTAACTGAGGACGCAGTTTATGACACACTTGCTATCAGAGGGTTCAACGTGTCAAGCTGGCTCTAAGCTCAAGGCTTGGGATCTTGTTCGACCTCAGAGGGAGACTGGACTCATGTGAGCCATTTTGAAACAACCCAGTTGACTGATCATTGTAAGGAATTATACCACCTGGTTAGTATGGGATTATGATAACTCATGACGCATTAATATTGGGGAAACCTACCAAAATTCAACCAACTCATTTCACGATCCCAATGCCAGCAGCTATCACAAATGCTGCAACGACCCGAGTGCGCCAGCCCAGGCTGAAGGCAACGCTGCCGCTCAGTACGCTTGACGTTCGCGATGCGCCCTGAGCGACACAAGTGCTGTGACTCGGGCGGAGCCAAACCTTGACTCGCTGGGGTTCTTTTAAATGCGACCGACTCAGCCTGCAGCCATGAGAATAGTATAATGTGGGGGGGTCCATAAATGGGGGTACCCCAAAATGGATCGTTTATGATGGAAAATCCAATGAAAATGGATGATTTCGGGGTACCCCATTTCAGGAAACCTCCATGTAATCAAGTATTAAGCCGAATTTGCCATGTTGACCCTGAGGTCGACGCCAACGAGTCACGTGGCCAGACAGGAGTGGCGGAACCAACCTTAGCCAAAGAGCCAGTGGTTTCTGCACCATGCGGCGCGGAAGGATCCGCACTTGAAGGATTTTTAAAATATGGCTGCAATCATTGGATTGGTTAATGGGAAAATTTACAGGAAACCATGGATTTTCCCATCAAATATAAGGCTTTCCTGTAAATTTTCCCTAAAACCAATCCAGTGATGCAAATGCAGCAGGCCACCAAAAATAAACGAATCTCATCCTTGCTGAAGACTGTCCCTGAAATCCCAAGTCCTCAAATCCAGTCCCTAGGACACTGGACAAATCATAACCGTCGCGCCAGGCGCCCGTTTTTTCTACAAGAAGTGGCGGGACAGAACTATCCAGATCAACCAGCGGCACAAAAACGGTCGTATCTGTGGCTTACAAAACCCTGAATCTCTACAGTAGGAAGCCAGGGCCCTACAATCTGTCCTTGTGTTGAAGGCAGTCATAGCCTTGTTGGGGCGTCGTAGGCCCTTGAACTTGGACATCAACTTCTGATGATTCCATGTCCCAAGAGAAATCTTTGGGAAAATCCTGGTGCGGCAACTCAACTTGCCAACGCCCTCCACCTGGCTTCCTTGACTCCAGAAATGGCTTGCACGTTTGGCACGGAAGGGAATCATCGGTTTTTCAAGGATCCCCAACCGGGGGAATGCTGCAATCTGGTGCCTGTGTCTTCTCAAGAAATGGCTCATGTTCGAAGTTCGAAAGACTCCAAGATCTCTGGCACTGGACAGGCATCCCTCAGAGATCCGCAACTAAGCTAAGTACAGTGAAATGAGGCAGGTTTAATCGCTCATCGGCTTGATAGTCGAGCCTTTTGAGATACTGCCCCAGCCAATGAGCCGCCAGTGCTTGTCAATCCTGCGGCAAGACAGCAAGCAAAGGGAGAAAATCATCGAAAATCATCCCACTTACTACATGGATCGGGCCAGCACCGAGAGCTTTGATGGATACCCTCTGGTAATTTAACATAACTATGGAAAATCACCATTTTTAATGGGAAAATCCACTATAAATGGCAATTTTCAATAGCTGAAACCCCATCGGTCCGTCGGCTCAGCGCAACCTTGTCGCCATCCTGCGTGCACACCTCAGGGGCACATCCAGGGCATCCTGGCTGCTGGTGCTTCATAAGGCCTTGATAGACTCCCCTTATTTAAGATCAGTATCAATGGATATCAAGTATCATTGTCATTATTGTCATCGTTATCACTATCATTATCACTATGAAGATCATTCTCGTGGATTTATTACTATTGTCATAAATGATCTGTCATCATCATCATTCTGATAATCTATCATTACTATCATTCTCTTGATTTAATACTGAACCGTAGGGTGCATGACTATCATTGTCATGATTGTTACCTTGAGGTAAAGTAACATAGATGTAGAAAATGGACCATTTGTAGAGGATTATCTATACAAAATAGTTAAATAGTGAATGTCTATACATCTATGTCCGTTTACAGGAGGGTATATCTTGCCATTGGTCCTATTAAGTCCTATCATGGGAAACAAAAAAATGCTCGGAATCGAAGCCCTTCCAAGGCTTCCAAGGGACTGGGTTGGTCAAGGTGATCTTGGCATAGTCTGTGTCCTCCTTGATGCCCAGTACCTGACAGGCAGTTCAAGTTTCGGAAGGAGAAAAAGGCTACCATTGGTTACCTATGTATAGTCAATCATGGTCATATAGTAATCCCCAAGAAGATTGAAAAGTGATTCAATAGATAAATGATTTATTGGTTAAGTATATGGGCATTTCTTGGTGAATTTCGAGGACTCATAAGGGATTTGTCGGCGGAATAATCGGGAGATAATGGAAAAAAAATCGTCTGGATTCTGGATACCCTCTGGCAATCTAACAACTTTGCTATGAACAATTGCCCATGAAAATAGCTGATCATCTACTCTCTCTGGTGATTTTCCACAGCTATGTTAAATTGCCAGAGGCTAGTCATCCCAAAAAAAATGGAAAGGTGATGCATCCAATTCTTGGATTGGATCCTTCTGTTCTACCTTTTTCTTGTTGGGGCGGGTGCTGTAGTTCTTCCAGCAGAAACACCCACTGGCAAGGCGAGGCACTCTGCCACCTGCAGCTGTGGATCCAATGTTGACCTTGGTGCCATGGATGTCATCCCAAAAAAATATCACCTGGAGACCATCATCCCAGGTCTTGTTGAACATACCCTCTGGTAATTTAACGTAGCGAACTGGAAAAATCCACCATTGTTAATGGGTCCATCATCATGTTTATCATCTATTTCAATGGGACATGGTTTCCATAGCTATGTTAAATAACCAAAGGGTAAATGAGAATATGTTGTGAAAATGGTGTGTAATTATATTAAGTGTATGTTATAGTTCGCATCCACCAGGCTTTAGACTCTTCCTTGGAGACTTGGAAATGGCATGGATTCCTTCTGATTCTTCCCACATTTACCATATGGCAAGATAGAATCATGTAGAACCCAAAGATCAATTCCCCAAACTTGGCCCAATACAGGTGCAGAACCCATCATATCTATGATGAAAGCCATTGAGAGCTGGAAGCTATGCGATTCCCAGCTTTCTTCAGCTTCGATCCAGCCAAGTAGCCATGAGGATCTCGCCTTTCTTCAACTTTGCCACCTTCCCTGCCTTTCCGTCGCCTTCCGTTTTCACACCCAGGAGTCGCCGGAGCAGGTAGAACTTCACCTGCCACGTTCCAACATTGACCCGCAGAGTCCAAAATCGTGAAGACTTTGGGGTGTTAGGCACATGGATTTTTTGGGGTCGAGTAGATCTCATCTTTTTTGGGTCGAATTTTCCACAGTCTTCCACAGTTCACAACGCACCAGGGCCCGGATCCGAATTGGGGCAACCCGGAGTTGCCCGGCACCTCAATCTCTGTGTAAATACCTGGGCCCAGTTGCCGCAAGGGACACGGCACTGGCGGAACTTGCACCACGCAAGCTCTCCAGAAAGTTGATCCAGGACTTCAAATCTGGCAAAGAAGGTTGTGTTGAAACCAGCACCCAATCTTTGATTGTTTATAATAAGGGCTATGTAATGTATATTATACGTATGTGTGTGTGCGCTACCCATTGCTGCCCTATATACTAGGGATTCTCATACTCCATCAACTGGAAATCCCGTTCTCAACCACCGTGAAGGTTGCACTCCGTTCTGCTGCCATGCTGCTTGGCAGTTTGCCTGGATGACCCAGCACCTGCCCGACCAGCTTGTCTGCACCTTAGACGACTGCGCGGCGCGTTGCGCAGTTGCGCACTGCGCAACGCGCACTTCAGGTTGCACACGCTAGATTTGCGTAGAAAACAGAAATTTATAATGATGGACACAACATTGAGACAATAGAGAAGAAAGGAAACGTCTATAGTTCAATATAGTTTTATGTTGGATGCTAGATGATCTGCATGATGGGTTAACGCATGCCGACAGAGGACGCGTGAGCTTGGGGTCGATCTTGGTGCCGACGCCAATGAGACCACCCGGCACGGCAAACTGCAGGGCATTCTTCTCAGCCAGGAGCGACATGATGCCTGGGATCCAGGAGCTGGGAATGGGCTCAGATTGCTTCATTGCTTGGGTTGGATTACCCTCTGGTTATTCAACATAGCCATGGAAAATGGCCCATTTATTAGATGATTTATAATATTTATAGTGATTTGCCTATTCAAGATGGTGATTTTCCATGGCTATGCTAAATAACCAGAGGGATCCAGATGGTATTTTGCAGTTCTTGTGATTTATTTGGTGAGTCTAAGGCAGTTGATGGCCGATGATGGCAAATGATAAGCGGGAGATGATGGGGGATACCTTCATGAACCAACTATTTGCATTCATCCTCCGTCTGAATGGTGTCTTCGGATTCAGATTGCAAGATGGTTCCACAGCTTGGCATCGAAACATTACGACTATTGCGACTCTGCGTTGAAGTGGAGGAATGGAGTAGGATCTTGGATGAGACATGGTGAGACATCTACTCATCGTGTATCAAGAGGCTCGGCATGTTCAAACTCTGGTCTAGCACTGCGGGTTCACTTCCAGTGAACTATTTCAACATATTTATAGAGGCTCCATATCCCAACTTATAGGGGTTACATGTAATTACCATAGTAGTTCACCCGAGTCGTGCACATGGGTCCTTTCCACATTTTCCACCACTACCACCACTACCAGCACTACACGCCACTCTCCTTGGTATCTCCGTACGGTACGGACGTTGCGCCGTGTTGCGACTTCGAATCGGACGGCACTGCACATTGTCCGACGCATCCTTGCTGACGATGCCAGGTCTAATCTCCTCGGACCACTCTTGGGATCATACACAATGCCCCCTGGTAAACTAATAGTTTGCTATTGAAAATGGCCATAGAAATAGTGGATTTTCCCATTAAAAGTGGTGATTTTCCATAGTTATGTAACAGTTTACCAGAGGGTAGCCAGCACCAGTTGATCCCTGGGCTGGATTTGCCAAGGGGCAATTTCGTCACCCATCTTCAGGACCTCAGTCACTCAAGTTGACTTTGAAGCCTTCCCAAATCAGAGAGATTGATCAGAAAAATCATGTTTCATATCGATTCACACCTCGAACATCCCATGCCAACACACCAATCCCATGCAGAGTCACTCCCTTCAGAATAGAACCACCTGCCACGCCGCCCTTCAGATCCGCCACTTCTTCGCCCGGCCTTGGTCTGAGGATTCACCGTTCACCCCGCATCTGTTCACCGTTGCAATAGGGAAACTGATGCTTAAAAATTCCCACAAAAAAGGAGAGAACAGTGATTTATATCCCTGTTTCAGTGGGGTTTGACTTTTCTATCTTTTTGGGGAGTTACTATTGGCGCCATTGGGGGTTGGTTTAAGGTAACCATGGAAAGATCACCTTCGGTCCAGAGCTTGGTTTCCACTAGCTTTCATGGTCCATCTTTAGCATACCAGTGATGCGTGATGGTGGCGTCCGAAGGATTTTGCCATCTCCCCTTTCTCCAGATAGTGAAAGATGACAGCGGAAAACTGTCCACAACATCTCCCAATGTCTGAGCCTCGCGCTTGTTGACATCAAAAGATCGAATGATGATCATCACTGGACTTGATGTGAAGTCTCGTGGGGGGATCGGCACTTGCGTGCAGAGGTACTCACCTCGTCTCAACGGTGACCAAGTCGGTCACTTTCAAAGGACCATGGCCGACCCAACTGGCCGCTGCCGTTGGATGCGAATGGAATGATGAATTGCCAGATACAGGGATCCCAGGTAGTCACCCCAACATTGTGCCGGGGATGCCCGGGCCCATGGAACTCCGCACCCCATCCATCCCGAAAAGTCACCCCAAAAGTNTGCATAAGAAGGCAGGACAAGGGGAGATGGAGACAGAAGACAAAAACAAGACAGTAATTTGGAGAAAAATGGAAACTGAAAGGCGGCCTCGAACGAGATCTGAACGAGATGCGAACGAGATGGCGAACGAGATCCACATGTTTGATCTGGAACCGGAGTCTGGATCGACTATGGTCTATAGAGTCCTTGGCCGGGATGTTGTAATACTGCATGTATGTGTATATATATATATATATATGTGTGTGTGTGTACGTAGTAATTGTGTTTGTTATGTTTTGGGAGCGCATCAGGGAAGAGAGGTTGTAAACAACAACAGGCAGCAGCAGCAGCAGCAGCAACAGCAACAGCAACAGCAACAGCAATAGCGGCAAATGCAAACAGTAGCTTCAGAATGATTGCGCGCGACAAAAGTTGAAGCTTCATGAATGCTATCCCCAACCTGAACGCAGCAAATATTGAAAACTCCAAATGAATCGATGCTGTCATGGAATGTATTGCAGCGATGGGAAACGCAATGGAATTGATGCTTTCAAAATACCCTAATCATACAAAAGCATCCTTCTTAAATGCTATCCCCCAACTAAACGCAATGCGGGGCGACTTTCCGTATTAGACTTCTGCAGCTAACTCTGGTACTTACCCTTGGACGGGGCGACTACTACTACCCGATCTGGGTGTATTAAGAGCCCCTCCCATTGAAGGCATCATATTTGTTCCATGTTTTTACCATTCTGTTAAAAATCCTCACATCTTCTCCTCACCAGCATCATCGTCACCACCACCACCACCCTTTTTCTAACTCAGGCAGGCGGCAAATCACGTCGAAGTTGTACTTCAACACTGCACCTTGGAAACTGGAGACTACGCATGCCTGCCAAAGCATTAATTATATAACATGGTTTGCTAGCCTACCTTGACTTGGTTCTGACCTGCTTGCCCTTTCCTGAGAGTCCTTTTGCACACAAGTTGCGACAAACAATCTCTTGGCTTGTTCGGTGGAAAGAAATGGAAGGAGAGGAAGCCCATGGAGCTAGACGAAAGTATGTCAAAAGAAATAGCATTGCAATAAATATATATATATATGTTTGTATATATATATATATATAGATATGTGTGTATATATATATATATGTGTATATATATGTATATATTGCAATATGCTTACGGAGTTTCAAAGAAGGTGAAAAAAGGTGCAGGAAAGTCGCTGATTGGAATGATCGGTGAGCTGTCCTTAGACCGGCACGGAACTGCAGCAATTCTCATCATTTCCAGAGCTGTGTAGGGATTTCCAGGCTGATCCAGGCTGGTTTCATGGGGATTCAATGGGATTCAACCTATCCCCTCCACCCCCTGTTGGGAGGTCAGGGGCTGACTTTCCGCCCAAAGTCTGCTGCGGTGCCGGCCACGAACTTCTTAATCTCTTCGTATCGCGACTGCGCCTCCTGCTGCTTGATCAATTCCACCTCCGACACGGATGGTGATGTGGCGCCCAGGGAGAACATGCGGGTAGCATCAACAATGGTTCCACAATAAGATGAAGATAGAGTGATGCGGTAGGCCTAACAATGAAGCATATACTGTTTCAAACATGTTAGCAGAATTGATTGGAATGTTTAGCAGAAACCATCCGCCAATGAAGGGGCAATGGAGGGTTACTAATTATGGGGTTTACTATTGTGATTACCACATCAGTGTACACTCCGCTGCTCACCTTGTTCTGGAGGATAATGATGTGCTTCAAGCGCATGATCTCCTGGCAACCGACCAATTTATCCCAAAAAATCCGCACGATCTCGGCTGCAGAGCTTCCCCATGATTGAAACCAAGGGGCTACTGCGGCCAAATGCTCGGAAGTCTGGGGCTGTGGGCAGGTTTCGTTGCCTGCAACGTGTGTCAGAAATCAACACCGTGTTTGTTCCAGTAAAGAGTTGGCCACCTTGACAATCAAAATTGCCTTTACAGTAGTTCAATTTCCGGCATCTCCAAGTCAAGCAGCGCCTTAGAATGGAAACATTTATGTACTCTACATGACGTCGGCCTGCGATCACAAGCAAGGCAGCATCCATCACAGCAGCGCCATTCAACATGGTCGCCATGAGAATATCCTGAGCCAAGTGGATCAACCAACTCAAATTCAAAATACTATCCATATGTATATATATATATATTCATATATGTATATATAAATGTACATGTATGTTACATATATATATATATAACTATATACATACTCCGTATATATATATATATGTATATAGTGTATATATCTATGTGTATATATATATATGTGTGTGTATGTGTGTGTGTGTGTTTGTGTTTTCTGTTTGTGCATATATATGTAATATAATGTCATATGTTCATATATGTGTATATTTGTATATTTGCACAATATATGCATACATACATATATATATATAACATATAATTATGCAACTATGTGTTGGAATCAAAATTGCTGATTGCCTTCTTTGCCTTCAGCCATACCATGCAATACCTCATATCTACCTGCTGCAACTCTTACAGGGGCCACCAAGGAGGTACAGTACGGCACCGAGTGGCGTGTCCAGGACAGTCGACGAAGGACACGTGGCGAACCAAACTGCGACAACAGCAGTTTTTGGAGGATTCAATAACCATCGGATATATGAAATATCATGAGGGTGTATCACCAACAATATAAGTGTAGGGTTTAACTGACAATGGGGATATTTAATGGGGATGCAACCAAGAATAACCATAAACAACAGGGATTGAATGGTAATAAGATGGGATGAATTGGGGATATGTTTGCCCAGAAATGGGAGGGGTTCTCTCTCCAATTTCTGGTCATTCGGAGTATTCAATCATGGGATTTTGCGGTGCCCTGTTTTCAAACAATACATTCTAGCGTAGTTCTTGGTTTCAACCACAGAATGGGAGCATAAGACACACGCACGCACACAGGCGGATACATATACACATACACATACACATACAAATTCATATACATGTTTATATATATATATACATACATATTTTTTTGATTATATTTACACGGATATACATACATAGTATACATATCCACAGGGACAATGGTGGCAGCGTCAATGTCAATTAGGGTTGATGATACCATACAGGGATGTGAAGGCAATGAGCATTTGGAGTTGCAGGTGCCAGCCAAATACAATGCTTATCATGAAGGTGGAAACTGGAAACATATTGGAAACATCTATGATGCTTTGAAAGTGGACCAGCTCCTCACTTTCCGAGAGTCTGTCCCATTCTTAGAAGTTCTTGCGGAGAATTTTCCGTGGCACCTGGGACCCATGTTTTGATATGTTTCGGAACAGATTCAACGACATGAGAAGCCACACCTGTAGTCACTAGCGTCGTTTTCAACGACATCTGGTGCACTGCTTTCGCGGGAAGTGTAGGGATGTTCATCCTGGGCGCACAGAAGCAGTTCGCTGGGAAATTCTGTGAGCCAAACGCCATTTGACGCGGAGAGCCGAGGGCACGACATCTTCTTCGGGTTCCTTCTTCTTGTAGATCTTGGCATTGGCATAACCCAACTTAATGGTGATGTTACCTGAGACCCCAGGGGACCCAAGCAAACCCAAGGGGACCTAGCCGGTTCCAGGCTGCCAGGGCGATCCCAGAACAGGCCATCGATGATTGCGATTGAGCCACGCTCTTTCTCTGCCTTGAACTTGACAGTCATGATGCCAGAAAGGCCTTTCACTACCTCACACATTCTGCTGACGGCAGATTTTGCATCTAGCATGAACTACCCCACAGTGTGCGAGTCTCATCTTAGGCCAAACATGCACACTACCAATCTGCTCTTTGTCAAGAACTGTCCAAGCAAGACATTCCGAAAGACTGTCTCTAGGACACACGGAAAGCCAAATCTCTTGCCGAGCAGCTGTAGACTTTCCGTGGGCCACGTGGCCAATGGTGCCCACCTGTGCAAAGGAAGGAGCCGTAACCGTTCAGCATACGGAGAAAACACACCATTTGCAAGAGTGTTGACGTTGTCAAGTGGTGGTGGTGGTGGTGGTGGTGGTGGTGGTGGTGGTGGTGGTGGTGGTGNTGATGATGATGATGATGATGATGATGATGATGATGATGGTGATGATGATGATGATGATGATGATGATGATGATGATGATGATGATGATGATGATGATGACGACGACAAAATGTTACTGAAAGGGATTAAATGTGATTGAATGTGATTAAGTTAAATGGGATTAAAAGGGGTTGAATGTGACCTATGTGATGAAAAAGGTGATGAACATAATGGGATCAAAATAATGTGATGAAAATAACATTCTGAACATACTGTGATGAAACGTGATGAAATGTGATGAACCCCCAAGGCGAAAAGCTGGAAGACCAACCCATCACTCCTCAACAAATGCCAAAGACACGTTCATCGTTGCTTGTCTGCTAATGACTTCCGGAGTCAGAGGAGTCAATTTGGTCACCTCAGTCTCACAACCTATGCGCAATGTTGGGCCAACGGTACATGCGACACACCGTGCCAAACACTGGTACCCATCTGAATGTAAATGTGAGTCCTAGTGCAGGCATGGCTAGCTTCAAAAGTTCCGGGCGGCACAGCAACTGACCCAAAACGATCGCTTTCCAAAAGCCATGGTTAAAACAATTCTTCATATTGTACCTATAGAATTCTTAAAAGTCGCAGGAATTCTATCCGCTCAATACAGTCCAACTCCAACCAGCCATTTTTTGCTGAGATGCATCCAGAGTAGACAAGTCCTGGACGGCCAAGCCATCTTCAGGATCGATTTTGAGATCCGACATACTGGGCTCCTGTCGTTTTTGACATGTCCCAGCGGTCCAGAGAGGGGACTGGGCCAAGATGACATAGTGGGGTAAATCCAACAATGAAGAGTCCCATTAACCATCTATTAGGGGGCATACCCAAAAATAAACCTCTGTTGGGATGGTGTATGGCACTGAGTTCGCCTCAAAGTATTTCCAGACATGGATGTTTGGGGGTCTTGGATGTAGAAGATGAACATCTCAACACCATCTCCAATCACCGACATTGCTTCAGGATAGTCGATAGTCAACCCAAAGCCCGCTCAGCATGTGGGCAGTGGCACATCATCTTAGGGGTTGAATGTTGAAAATGCTACATGACTACCATCCACACAAGCCATTCTTCAACCAAGGTTCAACTTCAGTGCTGCTCCCGGAACAACTCCGTCCGCCTACCCTGGAGCCAAAAAGTAGATGTGAAACTGCGCTGGCCCTGCGTCTGTTAACGCCTTCCTAAATGAGGAACCTCAACTGGCCCTCTGGTGTCGGAAGTCGGAAGATCTTCATGGTTAAGGCCATAAACTTACCATTTGGGGATGGTTGAAATCACACCCTTTATGTCTTATTTTTCTGGGGATCATTTATTGCATTGGGTTTTCATGGGTTTTGCCACATGTGCAAAACACCTGTAACCATCTGCCACTCATGTTTCTTAAAGCCAAGCCATTTCTATCCAAGTCTATCCGATTCGATCATCTTTACCATGCTGGCAGCCCCCGAGGAGAGTGGCCGTGGATGGGCGCCGCGAGGACACCACGGAGGAAGTTCTCCTAGTGGGGCAGTTGTGAAGCCGCTGTAGTCAATGACCACAGATAAAGATATCTAATCATAATCATATGTTCAGAAGATGCACACTTTAAAAAACCGAAACGTGTAATACACAGAAACACACACAACTGATTTTCTCTATGTACACAATTCATCTGCATCAAATATGCTAGCTCCTGGGTCGGATTCTCACCTCAAAGGGCACTGGAGAGACCTGGGATGTTGCAAGGGCTGCATTTTATATGACAACTTCAATGGATTCATGAAATGGCAATACAAATGGCTATGTACTCTATGGCACTCTATGGCTGTAGTCTATGGCTATGGCTTCAATTCTATGACTACAAACGGCATAAAACTTTTGTCGCGGTTTTTCTATGGCTCTAATTCTATGCCTATAATAATGCATGGCGAAAATCTATGCCTTTTTGATCTATAGCTATCTCGCAACAACCCCACGGCGCAACGGCCCACGGCGCACGCGGCTGCCCACATAGACAGGTGGCAAAGATGCCTCAAAGGTTTTGAATCGGTGTTCAATAAATTGGCTGAATAAATAGTAGTGACAAGCACAAACGAATGTAGCAGATATGCAATTTATGGGAAATACACGGGGTTAATCAAATATATACAAATAGTCGTATATATATATATATATGTATATGAATATGAGCTTTTCTTAAAGTCTACATGTCTACATACACACACACACACACACACACATATATATATATATATACATGCGATATACATTTATATATATATATATATGCATACATATGTATACATCATCCCACGGTCAGTTGTCCATGAACTGAGGGACCCACCCTGCGGCTACCCTTGGGCACACGATGAATGAGCCTGGTGCTTTGGGCAGCCCCAAACTGGTGACTCAATTCTTCAGAAGACTTCAAAGCTGAGATGTGAATCGGACTCGTTACTCAACTTAATGTCTCTTCACATCACTTAACACAACGTACACTATCACTTAGATTCACCTAGACTCACTTAGATTCACTTAGATTCACATAGTATCCTTTGGGCAAGGCTGTTATTACACACAAAAAACTGGCAGCACAGCACCAAACACTCCCACACCATCGGCATCACAACGTCGGATCTCCAACAGCAACTCAACTAGGAGATGTCCCAGATATATGGAATAACATGGGCAACCTAAAGATAAACCTACCATTTGAGGATGGTTTGAAAAACATCTTTATACCACCCATAGAAATGCTGTCTTTGGGGTTCATTGTGTCATTGTTGAGTTTACCACATTATATGCTACCTCCCATGTGTCAAATACTGCGCTTGCGCCAGAAGAACAAGCGCTCAAACAAGTGGCTGGCTGTACTTGTAGGTCACCTTGGGATCTGCGGAGGACGGTCAGCTCTCGAGGACATCTATAGATCATTATATATCTATATATATATACCCTGCGGTAATTTAACATACAGTAGCCTACAGTAGCTATTGAAAATCACCACGTTTCATAATCATAATAAGTAAATTAATGTAAATCATCTACACATGGACCATTTTTGCTAGCTATGTTAGATTACAGGAGGGCACATGACTCGACAATTGTTCCAAGTTCAGCAAGGACTAGAAACCCACGGGCCCACGGGGCTGAAAACAGAATCACCCTGAATATGAGGGATTGTTTCTTAGAGCGCGAACGAGTAGAACAAACAACAACCAGAGAAGAATGTTAGAATAAAAAGCCTGATAAACATCATGAGAATGCATATGTATGTGTATGTGTATATATATATATATATAGTGCATATAACATTATATGACTATACGACAATATATACCACCACTTTGGCATATATATATATATATATATATATTTGCACTTTCACCCGATCTTCATGATTTTCTGCTTTCAGCGTCGTTCGTTAGATCATGCCAAGGACCAGACCCTGCGAGATCGAATGGATGGTTGAGATGTCTGAGAGGACATGCTCCAGCGACTGGTCGCTGCTTCGGCGGGCGGGATCCCTGTTGCGTGACTTATAGTGGGTGAAAATCTTAAAGGGAACTTATCAAAAGTTACCAGGTTTTTACAGGATTTAAGTTCAAAAGTGATCAGGCGTATCCTGCTTTAAGAGGATGTTTATGGATTTCGTCACTATCTTTTTTGGGGGGAACAATTCATCGGAGCTTATTGATCCAGGGTCGACATTGGTGACAATCTAGAAACTACAGGGGCATCCAGCGATTAGAATCCACCCGGAAGTAACCCAAACCACCAGCTGATCTTTGCTGATCTGAGCCCAGCTCCAAATGATCGAATTTGCCCTCAACTGTGGGAGGGCTATCCACTGGGAGAACTCTCACTTGCGCCCAGGTGAAAAGCTCACTTGCGCCCAGGTAGACCCTTTAGGGTTTATAATTAGGGGGGGGGACTGGGGACTTGTGGGACAGGGGGGGACTTGGGGGACAGGGGGACTTAGCATTGGTATCTTGAGTGTTCTTCATTCAACCATTTAGGGTTTATAAT
>BGPT01001445.1:166633-204759 GCA_003297045.1 Symbiodinium sp. clade C Y103 | reverse complement strand
AACCATTTTGGGGGGACTTGGGGGTCTGTTTGTGGGAGCCAAAGGAGCTACCCGGGCACAAGCGAGAAAAACACCCGGGCACAAGCGACGCCGTTTCCTATCCACTCATCAACTTCCAACATGACATTACCTAGTAGCTATTAAACATTGATATTTTCCGTGTGAGCTCCCGTCAAAATCCTTGACATCTCAGTGGTTGCTATTCTTGTTGCTCCGGCTCCTTGGCCGCATCTCCGCTGGCATTGTAAGTGTGCCCACCTTAGCAGGGCTTAAAATTCTGGATTGAAGAGAAACAGGTGATAAAACCTGGGAAAAGCAAACAATTTTGCAAACCATTGGAGAAAATCAAAAACGCAAATCTGGTGGGAAAAAACCTGGAGAAAAACAGAAACAAAATCAGGGTGATGATTCCTCCCCGGTTTTTTGTGTGATGTTCCGCAAGCCTCAACTCCAGCAGTGTGGGGAGCATGTTTTTTCTGTGCGGAACTCGGAACCCTCGGGCGCTTGAAGCTTTCGCCGGATTCCTCAAAAAACGGACTTCGGATGCCAGTTTTCTTCTCAAAGTTAACCAATCAAACCTCAAACCAAGCATTATTTCTGGATGGCATCCGCCATTCGAACCATGATCGTATTGGATGCTTCCATCCCCATCCGAACGTTAAACACCATCCGCAGCGAGTCCTCAGGGAACCCAACGCTGGAGAGCGTCGAGGTCATCGAAGGCCTCGACAATTGACCAAGCGGCGGTCGGTTTCCGAGCGACAGATCCAACTGGCAATGCTGGAAATTCATGGAAAATGGATAGAGCTAAGTGGAATTGAACATGGAAAAGATATGAAAAGATGCCATCATTTTTTGTGGTATATAAGTTAGTTGGAAGTTGGTTTCAATTGGATGCAATTGAAGATATAGAGTTCAGCTATGAATATAACCATCCAACTGGGATTCAACATCTAAAGAGACATCCAGCTCAGATCCAAGGCCTTGTGCGACGTGGAAGTGCGTCTCCGCCTAAGCTGCAAGGCACAGGATTGGCACAGTTAACAACCTGATGGCATCTGTGGATTGTGGATTCCATATGTTCATACCAATACACCACTATTCTTGTTGGTTACATCCTTACTCTTATGGGATAGTTTGGGGGGGTTCATGATTGTTGACCCATCTCCAATTTTGATTGTATCTCAAAATGTGGGATCCTCCAATTTATCGCCAGCCTTCATGGGGAAAATGATGTTCTACGCTTGGGCTTCTCTAGGGCCCCCTTTTCGCCCCCTTTTGGGCTCTTGCGAAGGACCGGCTTCGTCATGTAAGGAGATCGCAGCCGGGATCGCGCCTGAGGCCAGGCCAGTGGATCTTGGTGACATTTGACTGTAGATGAATGGATGCTACTTGTTGGTTCACCCCAGGAATTGTAAGTGGGTGAAAAAACCCCAGCTATGAGGTCTCTTTTAGAGCTAGAAGTAGGGGCATCCAGTTGGTAACTGGGCTTGTGACTCATTATGTGACTCATTATGTGACTCATTATGACCTACTTCATCTACTTCCGAACTGGGGTGAACCACCCACCAACCACCAAGCACCGCGTCGCTCATCCCTTGGCGCGAAAACGCCGGTCACCTCCGCTAAGGATGGACGCCTGCTTCGTGCCGGGGACCTGGCAGGTGAGCCCAAAAGGATCGAAAAGTCATGGGGATTGTCTATCTTTTTGGGGATGACCATACACATCTGAGATCACATCTGAAAAAAAAAAACGTGTTTTTTCTGGGAGTTGCACTCTTTTCGGTCATGCCCGTCATACCCGGTCCAAAGACGCCTCTTGATGCCAGCGAGGCTGCGCGTGAGCCTGCCAAGAACTGGTTTCATGGCTTTCCAGCGGTATGGGACCCATGGGACCTATGGAGTTTCATGTGTTTCCATTGGTTTCCATTGGTTTCCATGGGTTTCCATGGGTTTCCATTGGTTTCCATTGGTTTCCATTGGTTTCCATTGGTTTCCATTGGTTTCCATTGGTTTCCATTGGTTTCCATTGGTTTCCATTGGTTCCTGATGCTTACCATATTCGTTCTTCTTGTTTCAGTCTTGCGTGCTCTTTGTACTTCTTCCTTCCGTTCAGCCTGAGATGCGCTGCGTCTGGTTCCTCCACCTCGCTGTCCTTTCATCAAAGCTTCATCTGCATAAAATCAGCGGGAAACTGTTTGAACATTTGAACATTCACACACACACACACACACCTATGAATATATTTAGTATAGATTATCCATACATATACATGTGTCTTTATAGTACATTAATCTATATTAAATATATCATACACACTCCAGGGGTGTTTTTCAACCATTTCAAACACATCCCTGCACCCCCTGTCCGAATTAAAGGCCATGTGCCACAACGTGGGGTAACTTTTGTTCGAGGTGTTCATGACTTCGGGGATCGTTTCCTCCTGAAACTCCAAGCCCCAAAATTCGCAAGTCCTCGGAGTCATCGCTACCTGGCACTCCGACGCCAAAAACAATCCGTAGGGAATGGGGGAATGACGAAAATAATAATCATTAAATAATCATCCCATTCTCCCGGTCCCCACTAAGCACCAGTAAGATAATTTGTCAATAATCCTCAATATCCAGTCAAAGTTACGACGGGATCATGAAACCAGGCTCTTACATGATCTGATGTTTCGAAAACCCTGGCTTGATACCGTATGTTTTCCATCAGCCAATTTGGGCCAGAGAGACGCCCTACGCTGGCACCACAATCGGACCTAGGGAACCCGGATAAGCCACCAGAAGTTGATCTGAGTCATACTCCGTCCACGTTTCTGGCGTCATTTGAGGGCTTAGGGGTCCCTGCAGAACAGGACCTGAGCGGCAGGCGGCAAACCATGGTGCCCCCATGTGCCACCAGCTGCTGGAGATTCTCTGAGCATGCAACAGCAAAAAGTACACAAGCTCCCGCAACGCTCCTGAAGTGACTTGGAGCAAGCAACCAAAACACCTATGTTGCATAAAGATTCCCTAGATCAAAAATCGAGGGTTTCCGCAGGCCACCACCTTTTCTTGGATTGGCTGGGGTTCGGGTCGGCATTAGTCTCAAGGGTCCTCAATGCGCACGCTGCGGGGGGAAGCATTGCAGCAACATCACCCACTGGCCTCTTCCAAACATCCTGGAGTCTGCTTTGGCAGCTGCGCCTGTCGCGAATCAATTGGCAATAGCTAAGGATCCCTGAAATCCAATGGTTTATCGTTTTATCAGGAATTGTTCCCTATGAAAACGTTCAATGGTGTTTTGATGGGAAGTCCCCAGCCTCCAAGTATTCGCGAGCTGCATCCATGTGAGCTGCATCCATGCTGCAACGGCCTTACAGCAGGCACTGACTGCCCTTAGGAACCCCCAAAAACCTGACAGATGAGCGTTCATGCCCAGCAAACATCACCCCATATCTTGTGATATGCTGAAGACACTGCAGCAAGAAGCAGCGGGTCGGTGGGATCTGTCGCCCCACTGGGATCTGGTGCTCAGTTTTGAATCACAAGCGGCGTCACGTTCTGTTAAGAGCAACCAGTCACAGCACTTGGGCCAAGATGCACCATCCAAATAGAAGATCAATGATCACAGTTCATGTCATGCCTGTTAGTCCTTCGATCTCTACAAGGTTGACGCCCCTGGCTCTTGAGTTTGGTCTGCGTTTTGCTCAGCAAAGAATCAGCATAGGGACCCTTGCACTGGATTTGAAAACAATAGGCAATGGTAACTGCAAACATGCAAATTGCACAAAACATTAAGCACTGTGGGTTTGAAGATCAATGATCACACCACTGCGCCTGTGTGGGCGTGTGACCACTGCGCCTGTGTGGCAGATCATGATTTGCCCTCATTCACTCTATTTGCTTTCGCAGCCTGTTTCATCCTGCTGAGACCGAATGTTTTCTTCGAGCCCACGGGTTTTGTCTGCGCACCTAACATTGCAAATATCGGCATGTCTGGAACATTGTCGGCCACAGCTCTTTGGATCTGTGGGAGCTGGGGCTGTGCAGGCTGTAGCAGCTGGAACCGCGATGATGGTGGGAAGTCGCTGAGACTCTTGGCGGCTTTTTGAGTTACTGGCATCTCCAGGTTGTCCTACATCAAAGGTACATAAAATGGATCATTGATCAGAGAGTGAGGGAAGAAAAACCTTGAGGATAGCCAGTCGATGATAGACAAATACCATATTTGCGATATGTCCCATCCACCATGGCATCTATAAAGATGATGCATCCACAGCCGATCCAAAGGCTCCGCGTTGCGCGGGCCATGCGTTGCAAGTCGCTGCGTCAGCGAGCAGCCTGGAACCTCTCAGCCTCGGGCCGGTCGTTCCTGTCATTCCTGGCTTCCTGCGGAGCATGCTGTGACTCACAGCTGTAAAGAATGAATCATAGATATCGATGTTTACTCACATACAGTATCTAAACTTATATCTTGTATCTATACAATTCTATATTATATATATATATATGTGTGTGTGTGTGTATATGTATATGTCTGTGTCTGTGATGTACAGCCTTGTAGAGATTAATGACTGTCATGAACCCACAGCCTTTCTGTGCCTGCCGCTTCTTGTAGGCGTCCATTTCCTCGTCGCTGAGGAGGCACTCATCCAGCATAGCTCGGATAGGTTCCTCGGGGAGGGACTGCAGATGATGGAACTTGCTAAGCGTATCTAACTTGCTTGGTTCCTTGTGATTGCTGATGAAATTAAGCCACATTGAAGTTGAGAAAACCCACCGTTCTTTTGATCAAGAACAAGCTTCGTGTATGGTTGGATTCCACTTGTTTGCAACGACCCTGAAAATTTTCCTCCAGGTCGCTTCATTCAACTTCTGGCCGATGAAGACAATCTCCTGTCTTCGATCTCCACACTCCTCGTCCCAGTCCTGCGGGGCTCTGGGGCTACTCCACAGCGTAGAGATGGGACCAAAGTTACATGTTGGGACTGCCACTTGCGGGGGGTTGCATTATGAGCGGTTAGGTGTATTCACTGCATGTCTCCGTGACTTTAAAAAAAAAGTGAGATGATCTTAAATTCATCCGCCTGAGGTTCTTACATCCCAAGTCGTATGGCTACTTGGGGGCACGTTTCCACTATTATACTACGAAGTGGTTGTGGAAACATACTTATGGTGGTTGTGTATATATATATATATACACATACACACACATACACTGTGCGAAAAATATAATATATATATATATACACACACACACATGTGTGTGTGTGTGTCTATTTATATATATATATATACCACCTTATGGGCCCATGGTTATACCCATGATTAGCAAACCTGAAGGCTGCCTCCATCTGACGTCCCGTCCACCGGCCAGCGTCCTCCTTCCGTGCTCGTTCGTATTCATCTCCCACCAAGCGCTCCATGACCTTCACCTGCAGGCTGAGCCATCATGGTAGACGTGTGCAGCTGTATATATATATATATATAATAGCTGTCATAATGACAATGGTGATAATAACGCATGATAACAATAACAAGAGGTAGAAGAAGAAGAGTAATAGCAATGATAATAAGAATAGCTATATATAACTACTATTCATGAATGGCAATAGCTATTTTTTATGATATGTTTACAACACCACATCTTCCCTATTTCGATTGCGACGACAAGATCCTCATGGCTCCAGGTGAGGTCGGGCCTGCTGTGGTGTCATGGCGCCCCACCAGATTCCAGAGTAGGAAAGCTTCATGTCCTTTCCAGCCTCGGATGGTCATTCCTTGAGGGTCTCTCTGAAGATGGGGGATGGTATACCAAGGTGTGAACCATTTTATGATATTTTTTTCTGAAAATGGGATGTGATATGATATGATATGATATTATAATGGATTATCCCCCAAGTTATATGTTATATTTGATGTTATCGTGTATTATCCCTCAAGTTATGACCATTTGACGGGGAAAATGATGATAAACTAATGGATGCAATGGGGTGCCTGATTTTCAGACAACCCCATCATAGCCAGACAAATCTGTCTGGGGACCCCAGGTGTGCCCCTGGAAAACACACCAAATTGCTGACACGGCAACGTGGCTCCAGTAGATTCTGGTGGATGGTTCTTGCTCCAACCAGCAGAAGCCCTTCGAGCGGATGACGTTGGCCCTTGGTTCTCTGAAGTCAACACCAGCAATTTTACCATAGTTTACCCCTCCCAATCCCCAACCCCATCCCCAACCCCAACCCCATCCCCCTCCGCCTTTAAACAGGCACACACAACTGGCTCAGCTGCAACTGAGCCACATAGGATGATCACTGTCCTTTTCCTCTGCATCCCCAAGCATCAGTTGCAAATCCGAATGCTTCGGTACCGGCCACGTCTTCAGAGCCTCTCATGGTGCTTCTGGCCATGATCTTCCATAATGGATGAATGAATACGGTCAAAAATAGACCGTTAGACACATTAAGAATTTCCTGATCCCACTTTTGCTGCTCTTCCTCCCGTTCTCGTCATCTGCCCCGTCCTCAGTAAAGCGAGCTTCACTGAAGGGTCTTCGAGCCCGATAGGTGAAGGAAGTGATGCCAAAACGCTCCTAGGCCAGAACGGCAGTTGGACTCCAGGTGACTTCCTCTATGTTTGTTCCAAGTTAACTTCTCTGTGAAAACATAAAGCCCCAAAATCTTGAACAAATCCAAAAAAAACACAACAACTTGGAAACCATAGATGGAACTTTGGTAAGACCTGGTGGAGATTTGATTTCGTACCAATTGGGGTCCTTGGGGTCCTCCCATCTTTCGTCGAACCCCATTTCCGGTCCAGAGGATTCCCAGTCATGACAGGGCATGACATTGTATAATATGGTATAGGTACCCTCTGGTAAACTAACATAACTATGGAAAATCACCATTTTTAATGGGAAAATCCAGTATAAATGGCAATTTTCAATAGCTATGTTGGTTTACCAGAGGGTATTCCTTCCAGTTGCCAAATCCGTTTGTTGTAGAGACATGTGGAGACTGCGAACCTCCCCAACCAACGCGGCAAGTGACTTCGGCTGTCGTCTTGCTGCTGTGGCTATGGCTATGGCTGTGGCCTTGGCCGGCACATATCGTTGCATTTAACGCAACACCATGCAAAAAGAAGCCCTACTGCGCCCTATTGCGCCCTGCTTCTGTAAGAATCCTCAACTTTGACATTTCCACTTCTGCAGCCACTCCATTCATCTTCGTTGGCAGCATTCTCAGCGCCAGACCATGGCTGGAATCTGTGCAATCAGGATCATCGCAATCTTCTGCGTGACTGTGGCTATGGCCGTGGCTGGCATCTGTGCAGCTGGGATCACTGCAATCATCTGCATGGCTATGGCCATGGCCATGGCTGGAATCGCTGGCATGGCTGTGACCATGACCACTTTCCTGGCAGCAACAAAATGAGCACGATCATGGAGGATCCAAACGATCCAAAAAGATCCCAAAAAGTGGGATCTTGCAATTGGGGGTAATTAATTAGCCATGACAACATGGCCGCAACACTGCAAATCCACTCACACGTCTAGGGGAACGAGACTTAGTTGCTTGGCCCTTCGCTGCAATTCGGAAGTTGCATCCAACACAGGGAAATGTTGTCCTATTTTTGACCGTGTGCTTGCGCGCTGACATCTGTGATTGTTTGAGTTCACAAAGGCAACAAAACTTGCAAATTGCCATCAAATGGCTGTGCTTCTGGAGAAAGAAACAAGCATCGTTCGTTAATGTGTTTGTTTTTGTTTTGATGCGCCAATTGACTGGTGACTCCGAGAACAGATACGGAGACTATGGTGAATTTAAACTGGTGAAACGTTCTTTGATTTGAAATTCCCAAGGTGTGGCTGATCCCACTGCGAACTTGAATCCTAGGGTAGACAAGTTCGCGGCAGCACATCAGCCCGGACTCTCTGGGACAATTGGAGCAATTAATTGCAAGTTAAGGTGTTTGAAAATCATTAGGAAACTGCGAGACCAAAAGATCGAAAAGGAAAAAAACACCAAGGAGCCTGCGAAAGAACTGGGGCAAATGAAATGAATGAAAGAGCGTGGTACTGAATACTGTATCGGTCTTGTCATCTTCTTTCATGTTGATATTGCAGGACACGCACTACTTGCACCGGTAGGGAAGAAATCGAGATAACTTCTTTCCTTGCATGTGCAAAGCATGTGCAAAGTGGCTTCTTTGCATTCCCCTTGACCATCCTGAACACCCGTTCAGCTACTCCTATATACGCTTGCGGCCGCTTGCGTTTGTCTTAAAAATAACTGCCCCACTGTGAGCTGCACGTGAGCTGCACATTCATTCAAAGCCTGGTGAATTCAAAGGACATGGAAGGACATCACAAGCCGAGTGGGAGCTGAGTTGCTTCCTCCTCTGCATGAGCATGTCCTCCATGATCATGTCCTTCGTGTTCTTCATGCCTGCATTCCCCTTGACCATTCTGAACACCTGCCTAACTACTTCTATAATTTCCTATAATCTCCTATATATGTTACAGTATAAGCTGTAAATTTAAAAATAACTCCCGCACTGTGAGCTGCACATTCATTCAAAGCCTGGCAAATTCAAAGGACATGGAAGGACATGGAAGGACATCACAAGCCGAGTGGGAGCTGAGTTGCTTCCTCCTCTGCATGAGCATGTCCTCCATGATCATGTCCTTCGTGTTCTTCATGCTGCCTTTCCCAACTTCATCCCACTAGTGATCTATGACCCTCCACGGTCATGGGAACCATATGGAATTGGAACCATCTTTCTCTGCGAAGACACTGTTTTTTCTTGCAACACGGGCCAAGTTAAAATGGGTTGAAATATCACTTCCTAGTCCTTGCTAGAAAGGAACGGAGATGACAAGACGCTGTTCCGATGACAGTCTCCAATCCAATCTTGCTGTAGCTGGTCTCCAGAATAGTGGCCTGCAAGGCAAGTTCACTCTTCGCCTTGTGCAAATTGCCTCATCTGGTAATGTGGTGAACCCGTAAATCATCCCCAGAACCAGTTCTATGGGTGGGATTTCAACCATCCCCAGTCGTGGTAGGTTTATGGCATTGGGTTTCCTACATGATGGGAAATGAATATAGTCATAGTAGAGAAGTCGCGAAATCCCTATTTGTAGTTGATTTTGCCAGCTATAAACCTGCATTGATAGATGATGTTCATTTCAATGACTGTCGCAAAATCCATTGAAACCGTGCCTTCGTATTGATGGCCTTGACAACTGCCCTGGTAGCCTCAATCTGCTCCTCTCAAGTTTGGACGCACGGTTAGCAGGAGAAGGGCGCAACTTCCGAGATCATCTGGGAAGTTGATCATCTAAGCATGGTTCAATATGGTTACATATGCTAAATTATATCATAGTCCATATCATCCATATCGTCATATCCACGATATCTCAACCAGGAACCACTTGGAGGATCATCCCACGCGACGGATCATAACTGGTTTCTAAATGGAGTTATAGTTGTAAGCCATCTATATGCACATATGTAATTATATATATATATACTGTATATACATCTATGGGATATTATCCAGGATAGCCCACGAATCAGGGACTTACTGATCAGGGTTATCAACCACGTCTTCAGTGGAATGATCCTCCAAGTACAAACCAGAGCAATAAAGTGTTACCATACCCTTCAGCGGCCTTTCGCACGGCTATGGCTCAAACTTGGGGCATCAGGGGACCAATGAATGGCTGGTCTTTTAGCATCCAACCATCCCAAACTGCGGTTTAATAATTGTCAGCCATACCCACGTGGGGAAACCAGTTCCGCCATACTTGGGCATTGGGATGGACCCCTGATAACACCTGTACTGTCCTTCAAATGAGGACTTGAATACACACCAGGAAATAGTTTTGAAATTCTTGAGCCCCAAATTCCCTGGTTCAGCATCATTTCCCCAAACTCAAACTACCAAAGACTACCGTGGCAAATCTACACCCAAATTCACCCGTTTTTTGGCGCCAGTCCTTCGTCGCCAGGTCAGTCTTGTTCAGAACCACCACATCGGCCGCCTGGGCGAACCATAGTCCAGGTCTCCCGGATCAAAATGATCAAATTTACCCTCTGGCAATTCAACATCGCCCATGGAATCCATGGCCCATTGAGTTGGATGATTCACCGATTCAGTATTCTGTTGTGATGGTCCATAGCTATGTGACCAAAGGGGAGGATCAATTTTTTGTAGTTTCGGGATGCTTCGGGAACTCGAATATTTGCCTTATCTGCCTGAATGACTTCCAGCATCTTTTTCATGACCCAGCCCAAACCAACCGAAACTCAGTGGTTCAAGCCCGCATGGCCTCCGCCTGCTCCACCAACAGCTCCACGACTGAGTAGTCTCCCATCTCTCCCACATCTCCATCAATCAGGTCGTCTCGATCCATGACGCTTTGGTACTCCATGTACTCCTGGGGCTGCAGATCCCGGAGGGCATGGGCCAAACCTCCCTGGGGCGGTGTTGTATGGCCATCATCAGCCCTTGGAACTGCCATGATATTTATACGGTCAAAGAAATCGGCCCTGAGATGAAGTTCCACATATGAACGAATCCAAGACGAAACCCGAGTTTCTGCAGGTGATATCAAGGATGGGGAATTGTTCCTAAGACTTTCAGCTGCAACAAGCCTCACAAAATGTGGAGGCATCGAGCACGGTGACGGTTTTGCTCAATTCGAAGCCGCTTGCCACGTAGTACCTCAGTAAAACTTCTTCGACCTCCCCCTGGAAGATTGACTTGCGAAAGAGGTTAGATCATCAACACCAGGAAAAAAAACAAACTGTATATGTACTATATATATATAATACAATATGCATTATAAAATAGAATGTATGTTATAAATTCTATGTTAGAGATATCAAATATTAATCACAAAAAATCAATGGATGTTGAGGCGGCTTTATATACTCCCCCCACAATAAAGTAGGAGCGATTTCTTATCAAATCAGCCAAGTTTCCCAGAACCTCTCGCCTGATCAAAGTTCTCTTTCACACGTTGTGGCTCAGCTACTCCGCTCCTTGGCAGAGATCTGTCTGACGCTGTTCCCACTTCAGATCGCATCACAGGCACCCCTCTATGGCATTTTTTGGTCAAAGAAACCACAGCCCTTCTTAGCACTGCAAGCCAGCAGCAGTTCCACCACAATTCTGCTGAAGGGCCTGTCCTAGCAGGAGCTTATGCCAGAACATGTTATCCTGACTGTGTGGGGCCCCAGGGCCCCCAGCCTTCAATCCATCAAGTGTGGAAGAAAATGTGCAAAGCTCGTTTTACATCTGGAAATGCGAGGTACCTGCGCTTCCAGCGCTATGATCCTGTCTAATTCCGCCGGCTAGCCATTGAGAATGCTGGAAGGTGGCTCAGCGTCCTGGGTGGCCAACTCCAAGAGATCGTAGATACTCACCAGTAGCCTGGCTGGGAACATCTAGGCTGCCAAGGTCCCCACTGGTAACATACTGGATGCCGGGGAGTCAAACTCGTCAGACTTGAAGAACTCCGTCCATAGATTCTAGTCATGTCTGGTAGCAATGAAGAAGTAGCACCTACTAATCGTATCTAAACATATCATCTTGGAACCTTTTGCGCGGTTCTATTGTACCTCTATTATCATTTCTCGCTCACTTTTGATCCCTCCCAAAGTTCACACCCCGGGTCACACAACGGCTTTCATGCAGAATCAAGCAGCTCATCACCCAGTGAACAGCAGGCGCAGCCATTCCTAAGGGCAATCAAACAGGGAGGTCAATATGGGTGTGTCTGAATATGGGGAGCATACCCATAAATTGCAATTTACATGATGGGAAACATTAGCTGTAATCCATTTTTTTCTGCGGTTTTCCCATACACCCATAGTTGGATTTCTTGGATGTCTGGCATGAACAGTCAGATCCGCCAAAATCTGTGGTTTGCGAGGTGCTGGAGTTGGATTGCGTTCACCTCGCCCTCGGGATTGTAAGTCTGTTGCTGGACCTGGTGTTGTCAGCTTCGCTAGGAGAATTGAATGGGATTTAACCATCAACAATGGGGAAAATATGGAATACTTCATGGCTAGTAGCAGATAATAGTGGGATAAACCATAGTCTTTAGTATTGAACTATATTGAACTATATTGAACTTGAACCCATCATTTTCTCTCATACATGAAGACTTGATCAATGTGCTGTGGTTCTTCAACTTGTCTCAGCGGCTAGTTGGGTGGCAAACGGTGCCGGTGATGAACCGCTAGCAGACACAAAATACAGTCGAGACACCAGCTTCGAATCAATGTTGACTGCTGCCACATCATTTACAACCACACCTGCGTGTGTCTTGCGACTTGCCACATCGGAACCCATGAAAGCCCTGCGGGAAAAACAACCCTCACAAGTCTCAAGATTTGTGGAGCTATGTGCAGTGTTTGACCGAACTTGAGTTGACAATTTTTCAGCAGTCCGCGATGGCAGCACCTATCCGATCTGTGGAGTGCTCAAGCCAATGTCGGAGCAGTGTCGTCTTCCCAGTGCCAAGAAAACCGCTCAGCAAAATCACTGGCACCTTGGCTTTTCAATTCTCAGCTGATGCCTTTGTGAAAAAGATAGGCAACCAAATGTAGGATTCGGAATCACTCACCAATCACACCTTCCATTTTGGAATTGCTGCTTCAACATGCTTAAACTCAACATTTACCATCTACCACTTGTAAACCAGCAGAATCTGCAAACAACCACAGGTTTCCCGACAGGTTTGGGCGGCTCCACGTCCACTTTCGTAGACTTTGGGGCCACTTTCTGGCACCTGACTGTTTTTTTTCAGTTCTGTGTCACATGGAAACTGCGGAACTGTGGCTGGGAAGCATGATTGGATACAATTGCATCACTTGCCATTTCATTTGCTGTTCCTTTTATACATGCATTTACAACAAGAACTCCTTTTTTCGGTGGAAAACCGCCATAAACCTACTATTTGGAACGGTTGAAAAATGCCATAATCACCCATTGAAATGGTGATGACTTGTGGATGGTGTTCATGATCACCCATTGGGTCTACGACAGCAGCTGAAAAAACCCGGCCTTCGCTTGGCACGACCGGTTTGCACAGCAGCCACTGCGAGAGCCGTAAAGCCCACCGCCAGGCCACGGCTGCCCCCTGATTCCAAGAGATGTCTCTACGTAACGTTCTTATCGTGAATATAAAAGATATAACATACATAGGATACAATGTATATATATATATACATAGAGAGAGAGAGAGATGTGTATATACATGTCTGCGCATATACAATACAAATCATGGAGATACATCATGTAACGTATGGAGTCATGTATGGTGTATATCTATGGTTTGTTTCAAAGGCCGCCTCGAAGGTCTGGAGCCGAATCACGACGGCCTGAGCCGACCTCCGCCAGAAATGGGGCACTGATTCTTGCCATAGCTTGGGGGACAACAATGATGAACCCTCAAATTTTCTGATCAACATGGATAAACCATCAAGATTGAGAAAATTGTGATTTTGATGAGAAAACGATGATACACCATTGGATTTTTGCGGCTACCATAATTTTCAAAGGGATGTTTTCCTCATTTACTGCTGATCTGTTGGCAGCCGATTGAATGATATAAGCCTCTTCTCACTTGTGTCTCAAATTCATCAGCACATTGATAGTGGATTTCAGCTGCAGATTCTCCGCCCCAGCCTGGATACTTTGGCGCCGAAGGGGGGCATCGGTGAAGGTCTTCACATTCCCAAGGTGGCTAGTCCCTGCAGGGGGCCATGGGCTGGAGATGGAATAGATATCATCAGTGAGCTGGTCATAGGATCGCATTGATTGGAAAGTCGTGGATATGACTTCTGTATCATACGTACATAAGTATATTTATATATGTGTGTATATGTGTATCTATATATATATATATTTACCTACATATGTATTCATTGATTCATCTATATATATATATATGTGTGTGATATATATATATATATATGGGTGTGTGTGTGTGCTTGTGTGCATACATCGTGCTATATACACATATGTACATATATGTATATATCTATGTATATAGATTTATATACTGTATATATCTATACACATGTATACACTTATATATGCATATATATATATATAATACGTATGTACATATTCATTGCGATATCATTTACAAAGTGGGCATAGAATGTGGATTCACCTCGAGCTGGTAATCTCCACAGCGCCATAGCGGCAATCGAACAGAGCCCAAAGGAGCTGCCAGGTGCATCTGCGATGAGTTTAGCCACTTATATGTGGGATAAACCATTAATGGGATTTAATGGGATAATCACGGATAATCTATGATAATCTACTGAATTGGGACTTACTAATCAAGGTTATTAACCACTTTACTAAGTGGGGTGATCCTCCAAGTAGTCCAAGAATGGCTTGAAACTAGCCGAAAACACGGCATGAATCTTGAGTTTTTCATCGATTGCAAGACATTCCTGGGCGTGATAAGGGCATCCACATGCGTCAGCTTCTCAGAATGGCGGGTAGCATCGGGTAGCACACCTATGGGACATCCAAATTCAATCTTCGCTACGAGCATGATAGCGATGTGTTCCAAAGTTGGTGCACATCACAACTCAAACGTTTTATCTCAACTTCAGGGAACCACTTGATGTGACCCCTCTCACTGTTTTTCACCCACTTTTTGGGACACGCCTTTCAGCCTCGGCCGATCTGTGCTAATCCTCAACGCTTTGCGCTGCGAGGATTGAGTGGTGGGACTCCACCAGGCTAAACCTACTCTAGAATCTCCAGCAGAAGGCCATGGAAAATCAGGTCGAAATGATCTTACATACACATTCAGACAGTCATAACTACAGATAAACATATGATGTTGCATTATAATCCATATACTATGTGTGTAGATGTGTTTGTGTGTGTGCATGCGTATGGTGTTTAGGAAAAAGAAAATGGGATTATAAGTAGTTCTCATACCAGGATTTGGGATATGCCATGATATGCCCCTTCAATTAAACAGAAATGGGAAGCCCCTCAGAGAGGGAGAGATGTGTCATGCCAAGCACAGGCTTTCAGCCATGCAGGTCCCACAGCACCTTAACACCTGACGATTTTCTCACAGAAATGAACTCACCTTAGAAGCTGCCAAGAAACATCAAGAAACATCAACAAGGGGAACCTATGGTGCAGTTTTAGGTTTCCAGGAGGAAACTCTTAGGACAATCAGAATTGGACCACAAGTGAATAGAGTCGAAGGATAAGAAGGCTGTCACAATACATGGGGAGATTCTGAATACTCTCCACGGACAGTCTGCACGGTGAGTAGGTTTTCAAGTCAGGAGCCTGTCTGGGTGCAAGCAAGCTGCTGGATAGCGCAAAGCGCAAGAATGCCAACACCTCAGAATCCGGTTGTTGCCGGCTCGGGCACTCAGAAATTAGGTGCACACGTCACAAGGCCCAACACAAGCAAGGACCCATGTCCACCCTCTCTCCCTCTCTCAAAAACCACAGCTGTGACCAGCAACCATCTCCAACCATCTCCAACCATCTCCAACCATCCCGACAACCACTGATTCTTGCCCAGCATTTCCACCTCTACAGTACGAACAGTTCAGGATAATGAACAAACATGAACAAACCATATTTCCCACTTGCCATTAAGAGGAACTGCCGTCACCGATGTCAGAGCTGTGCCATGGTCCCAGTAGTTCCAGTAGGAATGGCAGATATCCCAAAGCGTCAATCTATTGCAATACTGTGACCTACTGGAACTACTAAGAACTACTAAGAATACTTACCAATAGTACAACTATCTTTGGTTGATTGCAGCTACTGAGAATCTTCCGAGCCAATCCTGTCCCAGCCACTAGAGTTTGATCGTTCATGTTCACGGTGTCAGATGTTCAAAACAAAACTGGCTTTTCCCCATGAAGTTGATGGTTAAAGCTCTAATTTTGCTTCCATCTTTGGAGATCTCTCTATATATATGTTATAAATACCCAATACATATATATCTACTCTATATATATATATAGATACTCTATATATATATATATACACTCTATATATATACGCTATATATATATATACTCTATATATATTTATACCCTATATATATATATACTATATATATATATACTCTATATATATATATACTCTATATATATATACTCTATATATATATATATGTACCATTTTTATACTGATATGTGTGCTAATTTTAAGAAGACAATCGAATTTCCTGATAAATTTTCTCTCAAATCCCATTTGGTTGATGGTTAAACCTCCATGTTGGTTCCATATTTTGATTCCTCATTGAAGCTCCCATCAAGTTGATGGTTACATTAAACCTTCAGTTCCATTCATTTCATACCAGTTCTACCCATATTTCTTGATGGTTCATCATTGTCCGAATTTCCGTACGATAATTCCACGTTTGAAATCCTATCAAATCCCACTAATCCCATCAAACCCCACTAAATTTCACACAAAACCCCATTAACTCCCACTAGATTTCCCACTCTCACGAAATTCCATGAACTTCCCCATCCAGTCCCATTAACTCCCCAAACCCCATTAATTAACTTCCAATAAATCCCCAAGTTTAACACTCCATTTTTGGTTGAGGAAACCACCGAAAACCGTTACCGCCGCGGAACCCTCCGCCACCACCACCGCATCCGCGGCCGCCACTGCCTCTGCAGTGGCCGCTGCCTCGGCCACTGTGGCGGCCTCGCCGGCCGCGGCGCCGCCGGCGGCCTCGGTTTTTGGATGGTTGGATAGATAGGATGTTCATAGATAGGATGGGGCTTCTTTGGTTTTAGATGTTTTAGGTGGTTTTTAGATGTTTTTAGACGGTTTTAGGTGGTTTTATATGGTTCTAGCTGGTTTTTAGCTGGTTTTAGATAGTTTTGGATGGTTTGACAGGGGTAATAATTTTGCAGTTAAAAGACAATAGTGGGATCTTGGTATTAACACAAGGTTTAACATTGGCTTAAAAGATGGGATGTTGATGGATGTACTAGATTCTAGATATTGATGGACCTTATGGATATCAATACAGGATGTCATAATGGGAAAATGATAATGATAACAGAATAACATTATAGGATCTTTTCTGGGGATGCTGTAGATGGTTTCATAGAAGTAGTAGTAATGGGATAGTGAAAGAATAATGAATAGTAGTAAACGGATGTAAACGGATATTAAGAATTGTTTTTCTAGTGGGGCCCCAGAAAGATGCCGAAATGTATTTCCAGGTTGGTATGTGTAGATGATGTGTTCCTCAACACTCCCGGTTTCCAACGTTTGATCTTGTTGAGAGATGCTGTAGCTTTAGATGGTTTGAATAGGAGTAATAACGGCATAATGATAAGATAGTAGTAGACAGTAACGGATTGGCCATCCCAAAATGGTGGCAGAATGGGGGTACATTGGTGATATGAATGCAAGAGTAATACAATATTAACGAAATATCGGTGAGTACCCTGAAGGGTGTCATCCAACATGGCCAGGGTGCAACACCTGGCTGCAATTGATGGCTGCAACCATGGACCATGCGAAGAAAAAACAGCAACGATAGGCCCGAGGAGCCCCCACACTCGGAAAGAATGTGTTCATAGTCCCATATAATCATATTGGTTCCCTGTGGTGGAAGGTGGCGGTAATATCCTAAAACAAAAATTCGCGCTTCCAGTCTGAAAACGATGGTATTGCCAATTCTAGTGAGGCGTTTCCTATTCCATATCATTGGTGGCTTCATATTTTGGGGTATGATTGACCCAACTTTTGAAACCCCTAATTGTTTGATGCATTGTAAACACTTCATCCCCGATCAGTAAGCCCAATTTCCATGCAATGTAAAATCAGTGTAATTTCGTAAATCGAGGGCCATATAATGTGCAAAACCAATCATGATGATATAAATGATGATATATATGGGAGGTCTAAGGAAGCATTTGAGATACGATCTAAAGCGAGGGCAGTACCTGACTTTATGGCCATAGCCCATAGCGAACATCATGACCAGTATGGAAAAGCCCATGTTTGGACAAACCCGTAAAGACTAGGTATGGGTCAAAACCACTGTAGCCAAAATTTTGGGAATAGCCAATTTTTCGAAAATTCGAAGTAGCTACTAGTCAAAAGCCAACCACAACCCAAGAAAAATAAGACTTCGGGGCTGTCACCGTTGATCACCAAACTCTTGAAGAGCATAGGACCGACAAGTTTGGGATAGAACTGTGGGCAGGCACTTGAACGTTGACCATTCTTTTCTTTTGGTGTCGGAAACAAGTAACATATGTGTGGCATTGTGTGGCTATGTCCCCACAATCACAGACAATCACATGGATTGCATTGTTTGACCTGGCCCCCCTCATGCATGGAATCCAGGCCGGAGGGAGCATCGTTTCTTTTTTATTTTTATAAACAACCTATATCAAAATAACCCATAAGGTGGGGATATATCCCGCATACCGCACATAAGTGAGTTATAGTTGGAATATTTGGACTTATCAAAATATCAAACGTATAAATTTGACTGAGCGGAACCGGTGGTAATGTTGCTACTAGGCAAAGAAACACCCAAAAAGATAGAGAAGTCATTTACTACCAGTTCAATAGGATCTTACTTGTCTATCTGTGTGGGAGTGCTACATTCCCCACTTTCTATCCTTAGATCTGCTTAAGGGGGGCCCAAACAAGAATAAAATACTTATAGATTTCCCAAGTAACGAATTTCCACTAGGAATATTTAAAAAAGACATGTACATGGCAACAAGATTCGCCCTTGTAATCTTGCTCGTTGGTGGTGAATAAGCCTCAATAAGCCCTATCCAGAAAGCCCTATCATTCGGAGGGTCACCTTTGGGAGAAGTTATCTCCATGTATAGATGATTCACCGACTATTTTCATGGCTTATCTCCATTGCAAAGTGTCAGATTACCAGAGGATAGCTAGGTAAATCCTAAATCATATTGAATATGTGAAATTGGGATAGTTACCCACCAAAACGTCGCGGCTCAAATAGATATTGATAGTTGAATCCCGAAGTTTATGAGGATTTTGGTAGTGACACAATTCCCAATTTTTTTCATGGTCAAATCCATTTGAATCCCAAATGTTCATTGTGGAATCAAAGAAAGTGAAAATGATCTTAGGAAAATCCCATTCTGATGGCTTAAAGAATCAAAGAACATCCAAAAATCTCAGAGGACAATCCCCAATTTTGATGCCTTAAATCCCGACTTTCTATCCGAATTCCCCGGGCTTCCTCACCACATCAGCTGCCGCCGCGCCCTCCGCGCCCAGAGCCGCATCGGCCGCAGCGGCGCTTTCCACGGCAACACCTGCCTGCGAAAACGGCGAGAAACTGGTGCCGTCTTTTAACGTCGAGAAAGGATGTAGGTGGAGGATGCAGAGATTCTGAGATGGAGATGTGGGCGATTCAATCAAAACTGCATCACGTCTCAAGCTATCTACACTGCACTTAGTTGTCATAGTTGGATGGCGCCTCTGTGGCAAACTTCCCTTTTTGATCCTTTTTGCGGATGGTCGGATGGTCTTTACCATCCATTTCGTGTAAGAATGCATCAGCTATTCCGCGCACCTCGGCAGTGGCTGCAGCGCCAGCCGCACCTGCTGTTTGACACGTTTCACCACGGTTCACCAGCCAATTTTGCTGCGCTTGGATGTGTATACCGGATCATCCCGCTTGGCCAGCGGCCTATCTATAGAACCCATATACAACCCACGTACAACTAGGGTCTGAACAGTATGCTTCCTGCATCTTATTACGCACTTAATTGCTGGGATGCACCCCCGAGTCCCTAAGCATGGTCCCCATATCATCCCTAACCCGTGTATCCACCTTCAGCGGTAGCAGCTGCTGCTCCCGCACCACCAATTGCGGCCGCTTCAGCCATCAACTTAGATACGCACGAGCCGCTGGGGACGCATGGTGTAAGTTCTTGCTGATCTTGATGAACCATTACCATCACAATTACCCTCTGGTTGCTTCATAACGCTATGGAAGCCATGGCCCTTTCATAGATAATTTATGATGATTTACCTGGATTTACCTATTAGAAACGGTGACTATCATCCCTAGCTACGTTGAATAACCAGAGGGCACCATCCAATTGCCATCCAATTACCGTCCAATAACCATCCAATTACACAATTTTTGGGGGGTACTATGGGGTACGCAGACTCTCATGGTGGCACGAACGTCCATGTCTTTCCTTCACAAAACCCGCCAAGAAGCACCAGTCTCCACGCAAAGGGATGTGGCGAAGGTGCACAGGCTGGCGAAAGCCTCAAAACGGCTGGAATTACGGAGGGTACCCTCCAAATATGTGGAAACCATTGGATATACTGTACAGTAGCCGAGATAGACCATGAAATTGCGAAGAAAATAAATGAACATTGTAGAATATGGGGGAAATGATGTTTAAGACTTAAACGCTGTAGCTAAGATAGATGTGGAACCTCTACCATGTGTAGATCATCCACTCGGGAAAACCATGGATTTCCACAGCTATCTTCTTCGTTCTCCAGGCTATCCCCGGCTGGTGAGTGAGATGCCCATCCCATAAGGACCTTGACAAACCAACTGCACCGTTCAACTCATCAAGATGAATTTCTCACAGTTTATCCAACAGCTCTGATGGCTCTCAACCAACATGCAGACTTTAAACAACCAAAATGCCACGGCAGCCAAACTCCATCGATGGTGATGACCCGTGACCCATCACAAACAGCCTCCTGGCCATTTGGATTCGATGGATGATTTCAACTCATAGTGGGAGATCTATAAAGCTCTCAGCCGGAAGAACTGAGCAGCACAAGAGTCCAACAGACAAGGAACGGACATGATGCAAGTGCCCAAGCTCACGATGATTGAGAGGATGCACGCCCGGAAGCCCTTGCAAATCCTGGGTGTTTTTTGGGGGGACCCGCTGGAGCCGAACTGGGAAATGATCAACTCAAAACGGGCAGAAAATATCAGAAAATGAGATAAGTCTGAGAGAACCCCAAATAATGGGGACTTTCTACCCCCGCTTGCAATTTTGGAGCCCTCATTCTTGCCCAAATGTTTCTGAGGCCATTGAGCAGTTTTTTTCGATCCTGCTCGGGGGGCGTGTGGATGAGCCCAAGATTTTCAACATGCCGAAATGGTATCCGACTTGTATCCTCCTGTCCTTTGAAACCTTGATTATGGTTGATTCCCTGCAGCATCCCTATGAAATCCATGAGTGCAAACCGCGAGACACGAGCAGAAACAGCAGCATGCTAACGCCCATCCAGATCCACTCCATGTAGGGCAGTGGCGGGCGCTCTCCTGGCGCGCTACAAAAAGCCACCTGGGTCGGTGGCTTCAATCAATCTCGAAAATATGACCCTCTGGTAAACTGACATAGCTGTGGAAAATCAGCATTATCAGAATTGCAATAGGTAATTAAATCAACTACAAATGGCCATGCTCAATAGCTATGTGAGATTTCCAGAGGGTAGTCATTTTGCCACTTTGCGGGCAAGTACGCCGTCAGCAGTGCGCACTGCCCCCCGAAACCTGTACTTCTCATGACTTCGCACAACTTCACCCCCCCTTTGGGAGCCCACAACTTTGTAAAATAGTAGTATTCGTTGGGGATCATCCCCAACTATCTGAGAACACCAGCAAGCTGATAATATGGATGCCCGTTGCAAAGGCATGAGCAGCATATAATGGGAGAAGGAGACGAGGGAATGTCCAAAGCCAGGTACTGGACCGGCCGGCAAAGTTGGCAAAGGAGTAGCTGCTGACCAAGGAATCGATCGACATGAGGTTACGAAACCGGCAAAACAGACACTGTGTCTGGCATCTTTCAGGCCGCTCAAAGCCTTCCCAATCTTCCCGGTTGGTTGCGATGGGTGTGACGTCGTGGTGGTTTCAACCACGAAAGGACGACTAGTCACTGCTCCCTCCACCGTCCTTTCTCCAGCTTCCGAGCTGCAGAGACAGGCGGAAGGCCCCAGTAATGAACCGTCGCAGCTGCCCACAGCGCCAGTAGGATCAGAAGCATTGCAGCCTGGAGATGTGGCATGGGCATCATCAATGGCATCTCCTCAAATCCCAAGTCGCAAAACCAGAACAATTTGAAATCATTTGCTGAAAAAACCTTCAATTTTTTTCAAGTGACCTTTCGCCATACCGCCCCCAGAGTCCAACGGACTGCAGCCACAGCTGGTTGTTGTATCCGCTTCACTACCTCAGGCTGAGGCAGGAATTGCCCTATCCTTGCCTTAGGATCAACAGACTAATAATAATACGATATACTACGAGATACTAAAATGATATTGATATAGATCTGACCACAAATCTTTAGTCTCGATCGGACAACTATGGCACTCTGCAGTCCATGACGGACAAGTTGCTGGATCAAATTTCTTCCGAAACCAAGCAGACCTGCCAAGCACAGCTGGTGAACCAACCATTCGAAAGAAAGTTGTGTACCCACTTTGGCTGCCTTTTGGATCCCAATAAAAATGTTGCTTTCACGGCTGCCCAGTTGGGTCATGATCCCCGTTGGAGTTGCTTTCCCCAAGTTTGAATCGATGTTTAGTCAATTTCGCTGCTGATGCAACGGTAGCAAGCTTGAAACGCAGTGCCCACCCATTTTTCTGACTGTTATGACTGTTTTAATGGGAAAATCAAAGATCAAACCAGTGGCGGTGAATTGGCATCTGTCTGTTTCCATGCTTTCAATATCGCTTTGCCCGATTTTTTCGGGGCTTCTCCATGGGTTTGCCATCCCCAACCGATGGCGGAAGACATGACGTAGGTGTAGATCAAGGCCACCACCAAGGTCATAGACCAGCTCTTGGGAGACCGGAGCATCGCGGGTAGTTCTTGCTCCCTGCGCTCCCATGGGGCTGCCAGTTCGAGGTATTGATCCATAGCCATATAGGTTAAGAAAAAAAAAGCCACTAAAGAGTGGAGTAAATCTGTGATGAAATGTGATTAAAATGATTAACATGAATGAACCATGATTTTTTGGAGGTGCCCTATTTTCAGACAAGCCCAATTTGTCCAAAATTTGTCCAATGTTTACTCAACATCTACCTGACGTCATGCGCACTGCAGCCATGTTGAAGTAGTATCAAATCATGGGCCCTCGATGGAAGCTGGACTTCACCTTCACAACTGATGCAGTCAAGGCTCACCACAGAGGACATAGAGGGCACATGAATACCCACCTAAGCTGCGTGTGATGTCACGAGGCCGCCTCACTCGGTTGGTCCAGAGAAGGAATCCACCAATATCTCCAGAACTATATTTTGTCAATATGTCTATGTATATATATATATATATATATATATATACAATTTTATACAACTATATGTGTGTGTGTGTGTGTGCGTGTGTATACATATATATATATATATATATATATATATCTGTGTGTGTGTGTACAACGATGAATCAGTGCATGTGTGGCATGACCACGCCAGACTGGATATCCCCACAAAAGCTGACTCCAAACAAAATGTCCTGAACTTGGTGGCTCATCCCAGTTATTGAAGGGGGATAGCTCACCCCAATTGCAGCTGGACCAGCCCTACCCGATTTGGTCAGTGGTTTTTTTTTCACCCACTGCTGTAGCCTCGACACATGGCAGTGGCCCCCAATGAGAACACCGCTGGTGCCATTGTAGAGCCGACAAACCACCGCCTTTTGGTAGCTGCTGGCGCCATCCCAGCTGGCCGTTGGTCTCAAACATGGCGTTGCGTAGAGGTTGCACCAACTGACGGCGAAGCGGTCGGCGGACCGTCTTCAGACACGAGGTTGCCACCACACATGTCAGAATAGAAAGGATAGAAAACGTAGATGTGACCACAGGTTATTAGTCTAATCTGTACTTGCAACGAGCATGGAAACGGAAATCCATGGGAAGTCGCCTGCCTAGATTGAATATGTCTGAACTGCTTTCGGCGAGGCCGGTGGCCTTGTGTCATTGTACCAATCCACCGCCTGGCAGCGACTGAACCTCAGGGCTATGGCGATGGCAACCCAAATTGGGGTACCAATGGGCCACAAAATCTGCGATTTGTTGTAGGAAATTCTGCTCAATCCACAATTTTGCTCGGTTTTAATGAGTTTCAATGAGGGAACCATCCGTTTTGGGGAAGCATTAGGCACTTGGCAGTGGACCTCTTTTCAACAACCAAGTCACCCATTGCACAATGCTTCACAGGCATACAATCCTCCAGTGACATTGGCCTTGTGGCCGACCCTTTTCACCGATGCTGGCCCACTGCCATCATCATTCTCTTCACAAGCCTGGGCAGAATAGGGATGCTGTGTGTGGCTGCTCGACGTTGATTGTTGAGGCCCTAGCAGCTTTTGTGCTTATTGGTATCCACAATGGCTGGCTCAACGGTCCTTCCAAAGATTCAAGGGGTGGCAGCCGTCACTGATGCACCAGGGGAGTCCCTCGCACTTCTGCCACGAACCCCCCCGAAATCTCAAAAGGGCTGCATGTTCAAAGTGCAGTCCAGATAGTCCAGGCAAGAGTTGACAGTGCAGTGCAAATCTGGCAGATCTGCCCTTGGTACAACGGATATCTCCTGAAAGGAAGATGTAGTTCACAATCACTACCAGCAGCAACCTGAGAACAAAGGTTGCCACCTCCCCGAGACCCAGTAGTGCTACTTGGATATGTTGCTCAACTTGTGGCGCTGATGTAAAGCAAGAATAAACCACCCATTGAGTAGTGACATGTAGTGACTTGGTGTGTTCCTCCTTGTCTTTGGATGACCAGTAGAACTCAGAACCGCAATTTTCCATTGCTGGACCGGTGTGTCGCGGTCACCCAAGCCTTCTTTCTCGCTGGATTTTGCACATCGGGACCCCAAACAAACACTTAATCATAATCATGGCAATCTAAACTCCTCCATACACACAAAAGAGATTGTGTTTTTTTTTACAACCCGGTCAACCTTCAAACCAAAAAAAGTCCAGGTGTTGTTCCCACAAGTCCGCAGGCATGGCGCAGCCAGGGGACATCTTCAAACACCAGGAGCAGGTGAGACGCGCACAGCAGAGCTGAAAGCAGTGAAGGTGATGCCCCTGGGGCTGAGATACAACAACCATGAGTTCATGGCTACAGCGCCATGATGTAAACCACCAAAACGATACAAAATGTGCAAAAACAGAAATGCAATCATATGTAATCATACAGAAATTGGGACCTATTATTCCGCAACCCATGCTGAGGCAACTTGTATCTCAGGCCCTTTAAGTTGCCATGCCTTGCCACTACCAGATAGTTCTCCAGTCTACCGTTGGTTCGTGACATCTGGAGAAGCGAAAGGCGAAACACTCCTCGACCCTGGGCGGGAACGTCGCAACGGCCCCTGCCTGCAGCTTGCAACATCTGCAACTCCCGCTGCAGTCCCAGCAGCTCTCAAGGCACTGTCGAATCGGACGCCTCTTGCGACCTGGACAGCGACTGTGATCATCCCAGTGGCTGCTACCCTCCGGTAATCAAACGTGGCAATTGGAAATCCCCTATAAATGGAGGTTTCAAGGGGAAAATCACCTAGAAATGGTGGATTTTCCATTGCCATGTTTGATTACCAGAGGGTAAGTGGACTCTGCCTTCCCGCAAGTGACTACTTAGGATGATCATATCATACCATACTTCTTCGCGGGTAACTTGTGGCTGCATGCCCCTTGATCCACGAGACATGGAAGCGGCATCCCTCTTTCCATGCTTTGGATCTTTATCGATCGAACAGCTCACAGAATGTTCCGCTACAAGAGTGTAGCCAATGGGTAGCAACAAAAAACTGAGAAACAACTTCTTCTGCAGGGGTGAATCCAAAGGATACTATATACTTGCTGCGAAACATGGCGGTTCCTAGGGTTTAAAACTGGTTCCTGGGCGGAACATGCTTGCCATTGAACAAAAAACTCCCGATTCCAGCCCGATGATGATGTGTTTTCGGAACAATAAAGGAATGGGTTTGGCACCATGCCATTTATATCCAATTTATATCTATTCATCTGTTGGTTCCCCCATGTTACCAGGGTTACCAAGTCTCGGTAGCTTACTGCAAGCTTACTGCAGCCCGGGCAAGGACATCACCAAGTTCCGTCCAAGGGACGCGAGGGCCCATCATTCTTTGGGTTCTCCTCTGCCTTGAGTGCTACGAAGTGCTACGAAGCTACCCCAGAAGAAAGAGTCCATCGGAGTCCATCATTGCCAAAAGTGGATTGTGTTTGTGTCGGTAGTTGTAGATATGATGTGTTTATGAATTATGTAGTTCCGTTTGCACATAGCTGCCAATAAGTACGCAGTCCTATATATATAAACGTATATTATCATGTAAATATCGATATATGATAGAGATACTCCGGCACCACCATTGCTGCAAAGGATCAATCGCATAGTTGCCGCCTCTGTCTATGCCATTCAAGCCAATCTCCTCGAAGCTTTCCGTCGCCCAAGGAGAGGGAGAAAAGTTCGAAGTTCCAATCATTGGTGTGACTCTATTGCGAAAAAATGAATTTGGAAGTGATGTCCGTTTCTATATGTTCTATCAAGTTGAAACTTGAATTTATGGTGGTGCAATTAGCCATATTACCCATATCCCATGATCCCCTCACCTCATCCGGCTGTTCTGACAACTCCGTGTGGACCTTTGAAGTTCTTCTTGAGCCCTCAGGCGTGTAAATGCCTTAGCAAAAGGCTAAAGGTGCCGCTGAAGGGTCACCAGTCGAACACCAGGGCTGCCAGCCAGGGAAACAGCCAGGGGAGGGCTCGCAGCCAAGTCTCTGTAGTGGGTCGTGACACAGGTCGAACATGTCTCCACTTGCTGCCCCACTTCATCTCCAGGGACAAATGCCTCTAGGAAGGCCTCCTGATTCCACTTGGCGCGCAAAAGCGAGCAACTGTTCAACTCTGAGTTTCCAGCCTTTGGATTGAAAGATGATTGAAGACTATTGAAAATGTTGGAAAGGTGTTGAAAAGGCACAGGTGCCGTTCGATAGGATTCACGGACAGAGGCAGCGATAGGCAGGCACACGCGACCCCATTCCTTGCTTCACCCACAGGCCTGCTGCGGCTCTATCAAGGGCCGCCTGAAACCAAGCCCAAGAACAACCCTTGCCAACTGGCGAAGGAATATCCGAGATGAACAAACTCATATGAATCCATGGGGGGCGCCATCTTTGCGGGTAACTTCCCCCTTTTTTGTGTTGGGGTCCCCACCTCAGGCTGGGCAGGGAGCCCAGGGAGCTTGACCGCTTCCGCGCCATGGCCGGCTGGGGACGAGGCAGGATGCTTGGAACTGCTGGAGATCCTAAGGTCGTGCGCTGTGGGATGCCGTGGGGAAGCTGTTTCCATGGGAGTCATTGGGGCGTCGCTTCTGTGTGTCTTTAACTAGGCCAGCTGTTTCGGAGGGATTCGCAAGAATCGAGCCAGATACACAAGGAAGAAAATCCCGTGGTGCTGATCTCAGATCTGTGCTGTCTAGCACTTTGGCGAATGTGGTCTTGCATTCATCAATGACTTGATATGACTTGTATAGCCCAGCCTCTATCCGATGACTCTATCTGAAGGTCAGGGGTCGGGGCATGTGAGGGCCATTCAGCAATGCAGTCCCAAATTACTCGTTACACTGTTACACCATATTCGTTGCACCTAGCATACCTAGCCTAGCTCTGCTATAAATCCCTGACCTCTGGGCAACTGAAGTTCAAGCTTGGAATTTCCTAGGCACAGGCTGCACCCGGCTGTCCCTTTTTCACTTGGGCAGAATCACTCCGGCCCAGGCAAAGGGTCGACGCAGCATTGGACCCTCTGGGTCCGGTTCTGGGAAGGGATCGTGAAGCCTCAGAAAACACTGACGACCGACAAACGCAGAAAACCCCCATCTCCTTTTTCAGTACTAGGCCAATCAGATCCAGTTTTGCGAATTTCATGGGCCAACATTTCAAGCCTGAAATTTGACTCCAACTTCTTCAATCCGGAGTTATGCGGCATCTCCTTGCAGCTGTGCAGCAACTCAAACCTTGGCTCGCGTTTTGTTTCGTCGGCCGGGGCGACAATCAGCCATGAATTCAGAATGCTGCTTGCAGGTACCACAGGTAGGAGGAGACAATAGGCTATTAGACAAGTTATTGGATGAGGATTGCCAGAAAGTCCCCTGGACGACTCTCTTTTTGAACTGGCGAGCCCGGAACGGATTGCTCCTTGGGAACTGTTGAGCCCTCACCCGAGCCGCAGGAGTGGCAGCCCACGTGCAGACACCGAATTGTGCATGAAACCCGCAGTGACAATATCCAGAGAAATACTAGGAGGGGTTCTAATGGAAAATCTAATTCAATGGATGATTTGGGGGTGCCCAAATTGAGGAAACCTCCAAATAGCTTGTCAATTCTGACCACAACTAGTCCGTTCTTGCAACCTGATCTTGACCGTCAAAAGCAAAACAATAGCAGTCGCTTACTCTCTGACGGCTATAGGCTATAAGTTCATATACTCACATCTCACTGATGGGTCAAAGCACTCAAAAATGTGGAAAATCTGCACTTAGCTTTGCTAAGGGGATTCGCAACAGGCTTCAGTGCCATTGAGCACCACAGGGTGCAAAGCACTTGTGCCCGAGAATTGGGCCACAAAGTGACCAAGCAACACTAAGCAGGTACAAAATTTCACTTGGCCACTTTCATGTTCTGAATCTCGGCCCTCAGCTGCTCAATCTCTGCCTTCTGGTAGTCAATCTGGCGCTCATCCTGTCGTTGCTGGTTCTCCAACAGCCTGTCAGTGCTGCTGGGGCCACTGTGGTGGCCGCCCGTGATTGCGTTGTTGATGGCGCCTCCGATGACGGTACCCACAACCACATCTCCAAGGGTAGGAGCAGGAGCCACAACAACAGGAGCCACACCCATGCCCATGCCCATAGGAGGCGCAGCAACAACTGGGGGTGGAGCAATCACAGTAGTCTGGTTGATCACCGTGGTCTTGTTGGTGCTGCTTGCCGCCGGTGCTTTTGCTGCTGCACGTGGTGGTGGCTTGCTACGGGCAGCCGCTGCAGTTCCACCAATGCGGCCGCCAGATTTTGCAGCCTGGGCTTCCACAGGCATCAGCACCAAGGCCAAAGCAGCCACAATGGAAAGCATGGCGCCACCCACTTTGAGAGGGCTCTGGGTTTCGGGCGCATTTGGGGCAGAGGCACGGAGTGACACACGGTTTTGGGTGACCTTTGGCTCTGATCGAATAGCGGGGCCCACAAAGGTCATGGTGACACCAGCAGCAGCTGCAACCAAAGCAAGGGAGACCATGCGAGCCATGCTTCAAGACTTAGTTAAGCTCCAAAATCTGCGCAAGTCTCTACAAGCCGAGTGCTGAAACAGCTGCGAGGGGACTCATCGTGGCGCTTCGCAAGCATGACTTGCTTTTCGACAGGGACTGCTGTTTGCAGAGTCGACTTGAAACAAACGTTCGAAGTCACGGACTGCGAATATGGAAAGCAACTGACTGAAGAAGTTGGTCAAAACATTGCCAGCAGAATCTGCAAGGATTCTGGTGGTAAGCCGTAAAATAGACTATCCATTATATCACCAGAAATGGATGGTATAAACCCTCCAAAAATGATAGGTACACAGGTCCCACATGGCTCATTGCCGCAAAGATGCTCGCCGTCAGCTTTCACCCGCGCCACCACCACATGTCCATGGTCACCACGTGGAGATATTCCGCGCAAAATGCAAAGTTTTCCGACACCTCTCGCACACCAACAAGCAATGAAAGGTGCCAAGTGCTGTCATGTTTGTATTTATCTACATACACACGCGTACACATATCACATGTATAAATTCAAATATAATAGATGCCGCCATTTATTCTTGGATCGAAAGCCCTTGCTTGCCACTACCCTCCGCACAATTCCCAGCATGTCGAAAAAAAGCAGTCACGTTGGAAGTTGGAAATCACATGGGGGAAACAAAGAGCAAGAACCACCGTAGAAGCTGGAAAGAGAGTATCGCACATGTACATGGTAGTGGCCTGCATCAATAACTTGACATGTAGACGTATGTCATTTTTGGTAGTAGGTAACTGTTTAACTTGTGGCCTACAGACGTGTATAATGAGACAACAAGAATTGCTATGAGAAGCACCAAACGGATCCTGACGCTGCAAAGATTCTGGCTGAATTAGAATCAATCATCGAGCTGATTGAGGTGGTTCTCCGTATAACCGAAAACCATCACTTGCACAATTGTAATCATAAAATATATGTCATAGATTGTAATAATAGTAAAATATAGTAAGCATAGTACATACCACATTATACTCATTATACTACTGATAGTTACTACTGTATATGTATATATATATATATATACTACTATATATATTATGAATACTAACCTATATGAACTGTTAGTTTTTTTTACATTTGCTTTCTTCCAAAAAAAAAAACGAATTCGGCACGTTCTGCCAAGCCAAGGCGGCCATGTCACATTGTTCCATCTCTTTGTCAGGAAGCCGTCCCTCATCCTGAGGCACCACCAACTGCAGAAACTCGAATGCCAGGCAGCGGCCAAAAAGGCTAAATCTGCCAACAAAAAACATCGAAAACTACAGAAACAACTTGAAAAAACTTGAGAAAACTATGTTAATGTGGATGTATAGAATCTTTAAGGCCCTCTGACCAGTGATACAACTTGGCCCATCAGGATCTGGGGAAACACTATTGCCTCTGCCCACAGCTGCTCAGTGGCCGTGAAACCACCTTTGGCCACACAATCATCGACTTAAATAGAATCAAACAAAATGTGCTGTACTTGTTTCATTGTGTTGACCCTCATGATGTAAAAAATGTATTGAAACATATTGAAACATCCTGGATGGCTACCTCATGCTACCGCATCCATCAGCTCAATCGTCGGGGCTCATACAGTACCTTCAGCTAAGGAGCATCCAGCGGGATTTTTCGTAGCAGCTGCTCGCGTTTCGCCAGCCAAGTGTTGCAAGCCTGTTCCTGAGATCAAATGATCAAATGATGAAGTTCATCTCTCGTGGATGCTCACAAGTATCAACCAATCAAAATCGGCAAAGGGATGGCCATGGGATGATGCATTTCTATGCATTTCTGCCAATCAAAAGATATGCCGCATTACAATGCCTTTTGCATTCTCCCAAGAATTGCCCAACATCAGTTCTTCGCTGAAGACCATCAGTTTTTACCAGGACCAGCGCCGAGAATCATAGCCTGCAGGGTCCTCAATGAAATTGGGCACCTCCTCCAATCGCATCCGCACCTCATGGCGCCGGGGCCACTGGTTGCAGTCGCAACAAACGCAGTCAATAAGTTGTGAAAAACTGGTGGCCAATAAGAAGTCCCAGGATTTGGCTGGATAGGGAGGATATACAATGGAGGATAGTGTTGAACTGGCTTAGTGTCTTTTGCTCATTAGTCCACCTCCCACTTGACCAGCTTGCTTTTCTGAGGAACTATGGATGCCACAGCAGCCTGCAGCGCATTTCCAGCACCTGCTGTGAAGATTGTTTGCTTCACCTGATGGCAGCACCAGAAAGGGGGTCCACTCCGTTCATACGGGATATGTATGTGCAGGTGCGTGTGTATGATATCTGTCTGTCTGTCTGTCTGTCTGGATATATACATATATATATATATATACACATGTAAATATATATACCTATGTATGTGTGCGCATGTGTGCGCATTCATATGCGAATACCGTATATTGTTCTTCCTGTGTCTTCGAGTGTTTTTGTGCGTACGTGCACCATCGATTGAATGTTTATTCTGCACATGCCGAGGCCTCATCATATTCCACCCCGCCAGCTGCCATGAGCTTCCGGTCCGGGTGCTACTGGTGGGATGACATTCATGGTCCAAGACTCACAGCCTTGTTGGGACCTCCGAAATCAATCAAAATCAAATGGTCTTTGACTAGGAATCATCGTTTATGCTGCATTTATGCTTTGAATTTGTCTCCCCGCATATCATGGGGGCACACCAGCTCTTACACAAGCAGATCTCACCTTCCGAAGGTTTCCTAAGATTGCATGCAAAATGTGATCGACCATGATAAAGCCACAAGCACCCAACCAAATGACCACAAAGCATCATGGAGGTCATGGCTCAAGCTTTACTGAAGCTCGCTTTCCCAGATACGGTAGGGTTAAATAGTAGACAGCATATGACAGTGTTTGAAACCACCAGCCAACTAGTGCAGTGACCCCAAACAAAGAGATGGAAAATCTCAAGGTGAATCACCGCTGAAAATCTATAAATGGTCGCGAACGAGAAGCTTGTCGCTGTTTGGGACCGGTATCGTGAGTACAAGAAAGCAAGGCCGAAAGCAAGCGTGGTTTCACCCTGTTTCACCCAATGCATCTCCCTGCTTGATGTGTTTGATTTCTACATTGGGCAGTTTGGGTGCTTGCTTCATTGATGGTGCTTGCATGATGGCTCCATATGGCTCCGGGTCCTTGGATCCCTTTGTTTTACAGGAGTCAAAGCAAAGCAGTGTTCGTTCACTTTTTCCCAGCCAAACTTCACATCTGACGTCGGAGCCAACTTCACCACCAATCACCACATGAGCATTTCCCTGCGCTAAACTCGTGCATTCGCACCTGATCCAGAATACGCAAGGTCCGGCCATAGGCATGGGATGCCACCTTGAAGGCGTTATGACAATCCACACAGCAACGAATCGTCTTACGAACAGTGATGGAGGAGCCTTGCGGAAAGTGCTGCAGAGCCCAAGCCAGTGCTTTTTTCTCTGTGTGGTATTGGAGTCGGTCTTCTCTCTCGTCATCCGGGATCTCAGGGTCATATTGCCAGAGTTCAGGGCTATAGCCTGCTTTTTTCAGCGAGGTCATCATGCTCTTCACAGGCGCAGCAGAGGCCTCATCATATCCAGGTTGAAAGGGTAAGCGCTCGCCTGTTGACGGGTCATCCACGGTGCTGGTGGGGATGTGGGTCACAACCCCATCCAACTTCTGCCATTTGTCAACCTTGGCAGCTCCAGCATCATCTCCAGCCAAAGCACAAGCTTGTCTGGCCAAGGTATAGCAGGCTGACTTCACGGAGCCCTTCTGCCGTGCTTTCTTCAAGATCCGTAAGGCGCACCTGTTGTCCAGCACAGCCCGGCAGCCGGAGAGGATGCTACAGTAGGCTTCAATGGGCAAAGCTTGCTGCTGGTCAGCCTCATAGAAATATTCCACAGCTTTCGGGAGTAAACCAGCCTTGCTGTAAACTGCGATGATGGCACAATGCGTATGCTCGTTCGGCTCCACCTGGTCCTGTTTCATCTGCTGAATGATGGTCTCGGCACCAAGCACATCACCAGCTCTGGCACATTGTGAGATAGCAGCTGTGTAAACATACACGTCCAGTTTGACCTTGTAGACATGACGCACGCTTTCAACCAACAGCACCACAGCGCCTGTGTCATTGGCAAATCCGAGTGCGGTGACCACCTGGACCAGGAACTGGCAATCCAAAACCAGGTTTTTGTCCCTGGCCAGCTTCAGGACCTCCCAGGTTTTGCCCGTTGGGGCGCCAGCACGTCGATAGCAACCAACCATACTGGTCAACAATTCCAAGTTGGGGGTGATATCCTGCCAGTCCAGCTCACCAAGCAATTCATCCACCACCTTTGCATCGGAGCATCCTTGTAGCATGGTGCTCATCAGCTGTTGGTCTGCCACCACAGCACTACGCTGCATGTTGTTCCACAGTGCCCACAGCATTGTTTGGGGACCGCCACCACGGACTACGGCATCAAACAGCGCAGTATAGGTGTACCTATTGGGCTGGAGGTGCTCGGGCAATTTGCTAAACAGCTCAAGGGCCTTCGGCCACCGCCCCACGTGTCCTGCAGCCTTGAAAATGTGGTTGTAAGTTGACAGTGGTGGCTTGCAACCGGCTGGAAATCGCAGCAGTGCGGAACAGGCCACCTCAAAAGATGCAGCTGTTTGCTGATCGCACGCCATGTTGATCGCCTGCACCAGGGTCTGGCTGGTTACTTCACCTCTGCTGTTGGCAAGGGCATGTGCCACGGCATTCCAGCCAGATGATAATGCTTTCCGCAGAGGACAAGTGGCGCCTTGACGCTTCACCGCCCCAGTTAAAAACGCGGACAAGTTGCTGACTGCAGCCGGCCTCATGCCACTGACAATCTCCAAACCATTCACCTGCGGTAGGCCTGCCAAGGCTCCAATGGCACTGGAGTCCAAGTCTTTTAGGGTCCATCCAGATCCTTCGAGTTTGGCATTCAAAGCTTCCAGCAACTTTGGCTGCAACTTGGCACCAAACGTGTCCCCCACACCTTTGATGACTGAAGAACAATAGCTGTTGATGTTCCCCACCTTCTGCGGATTCTTGAACACCTTCTGCAAGCGTTCGAAGCAAACTTCTCTGGCTCCCACCGAGAGGCCAGCAAAATCCAACGCAACTTTGCTGTCAACCCCCCATTCGGGCGGCAGTTCTGAGGGCACCTGTGCCCGTTTGGCCCGTTTCTTGGGCGGCTCAGCAGCTTCAGCAGCTTCCCCTAAAGCCTCGAGGCAGGCTGAGTGGAGATCCAGCAGGGTCTCATCTGTTGGACGCAGATCTTCATCCAGGGCACCTGGCCGTGCCCAGCCGAAGGCACAGAGCTCTGTGCAGGGCTCCAGCTCCCCACGGGGCAGCAAACATGTAGAAAGTGGTGGGGAGGACACCTGCTCCTGTGTCGAAACAAACAAATTGATGCTGATGCGGGGCAAACATGTGGAGTATTGCTCTGGGACACCATGTGGTACACCTGCATCAATTTTCACAGCCCCGCCCTCTTGCAGCATGAGCGTGCTGTCCCCTATCAAGATTGGTCTGCTGGCTCCCAGAACCAGCGTCAACTGACCAAACTTGTGGCTGTGCACTGGGCAGCTCGAATGCTGGTCGTCAAGACGGCTCAACACACATCCCAATGGAATTAGGACCTCACCGGCAGCCTTGCTTCCACGAATCAAAATCTTCTTGAGCAACTGTTCAAGCCAGTCTGGGTGCTGCCCCGACACAGATCTGTCCTTCGAACACGCCTTGGGCCCAAGGGATGGCGCGATGCTCCAGATTGAACGCCCCTTTTTGGAAGGCACCCAAAGGCCACTTTCATCGAGAAGTTTCACGGTGTCATCGGGCACTTTTACTTTGAAAGTGGCCGAAGACATGCACTGACGCTGACATGTAGGACAAGGCCGTGACAAGGCTATGGAAGGTTCATTGCAAACCACCTGGTGGAATTGGGGATGCTCCACTACTCCTGTTCTTATGAGTCAACGTGACATTGCTATGGTGGCACTAGGGACGCTGCAGGGCACAGAGGGATCGATTAAGAACATCTGCCTCCAATCATTTGAAAGGAAAACACGGCTGCTCAGAAAGGCCCTTTGTGGATTCTCAAGGTATAGTTCAGTGGTTTGGCTTCACCACATGACTGCTTTGTTCTTTCTGCTTCACGAGCCAGAATAAGCAAAGAACATGTTTGCCATCCTGGTTTCAACGTGCTTACCCACACTCTACAATTTGGTAGCTATTCTTGGTGGATTTTGGATGGCAGTGTGATATCTCTACCCTTTTCTGCCCATACCTGGGAAGCACAACGACCGTGCGAGGCAGCATAGCAACCGAAGTCCAACAGCCACGGCGGCCCAAATAATAAGCTGCAGTACTCTTGAAACACTTGTGGGCCCAAAAAATTGCTGTTGCTTCCCTGAACTATGAACAGGAGTGCGATTCCCTAATACCCCCGGACCCAGTTGCCTCAAATGTGCTTAAGCAGGACTGAATCAGCCCATTAAGATTGTGCCTTCAAGGTTTGCCATCTAGTGGATGGTGAGGTGATAGAAAAGCTGGTGGCGTCACATATCTGAGTGTAGGTTGTAGGGAGCAGGAACATGCTTTAACGATGGCCTTCTGCTTGGTGCTTGCGACCCATCCCTCAAATCTTGTCTGGGTGGAATATGTGAAATGTGTGGAAAAAAAACAGCCTTTTTTTCCCTACAGCTGCCCTACTCAAAATGGTACACAGAAATGCGATAGCATTTCCAAGCTTGCAACTTACAGTTTCCCATAGGGAGAACCGAAGTTGGCTGGACAACACACACAGTTTGGAGCACGTCCTAGTCGTCCCCAAACACTTTTTTTGGCAGAAGAACAGCGTAAAACAAGCGGGTCTTGGAGAACAGTCAGTGATGGCTCCAACTGTGCGAGAGTTGAAAATAAGCACTGAGGTGCACTACTCATTATTCTTGGCGAGGCATGAGCCCCCAGAACCCAGTGGAGTACACCCAAAAACCCTCTCTTTTTATGAACTGTCCGTTTTTTTGCCATGTGCTGTATATACCAGTACCCCATCGTACCACGCTGTTTGATCATTCCTATTTCAGAAGTGTCAAGAGCCGAGCGCCTATCCACCAGTGAACCCTCGTCTCACTGCGCCAAATGAAGACTGGACTCGCTCTGAACTTGCCGAATGCCTGGCAAAACTGGACGATCCTCGGCTGCCGGGGGAGCTGAGGAAGGTGCCAAGGCTTGACCCATCCCGACTCAGTCTGAAATTGGCTTGCTTTCAGGGCAAACCTACCGGACACCATGAGCATTTTTACATGTTTATACCATCAAATCTCATCAAATCCATAGCTCTCCTGCAGTTTTTCCCTCAAATTCTGGACAAGTTTCCAATGCACGTCGGGTTTCTGATGGCACACGTGCAGGGAGGCCAGCACAGGAGCGGCCCACCTGTGGCCAGCGAACTTGGATGATTTTGGGGTCCGCAATTTGATTTCGAACCCCCAGATCCAGGTGGGTAAGTGGAAGCTAGGCGGGTAAGCTTCACAAATTAGTAGAAGCCACTAATGAATGAGAATGACACGTATGAATGAAGTCCTTGCAGCCAGTCCAGAACTGTTGGTGCATCATCAAGCCTGTTGATCACCTGAGTGGATGTGGTCACAGTCAGATTTCTCGGACAAGTGTGCAGGGAAGCCAAGTGCCGCACAATAATAATGGTTCCCGCATGTTCCCGCAGTCATTTACCACCAAAGATCAAGGAGCTGCTAAGGCGACCCACGAGCAAGACTTTGCTTGGGCGATGACGCCAACTTACAGCCAGAGGCCCATCATTGCAGGTTTCAAACATCGTTCAAACACCGCACAATTCATTAAAGGTGAGTCAGTCAGAACCAAAAAAAAACATGTTTCTGGTCAATACGTTCCAGTCTTTGTCGTTGACCCATCGTTTTTTGGTGCATTCGGGTGCCCAGTAACGCGCCAAGGGCGAAGGAATCAGCGAAGGCATCCGCTCGAAGCACCACTGCCGCTGGGCGCCGCTCGGCAGCCCGCGCGAGGCGACGTTGAAGATGCGACTGGGAAGCTGCAACTGCCTGCGGCAGGAGTTTGAGCCTCTGGGAAATGGGGATTCCCGCTGGGAAATCCTATCCAAATGAGTGTTCATTGAAAAATCTATGGAAAATAAATATGGAAAAAAAAACATGTTTCAATGGGTTTCAATGGGCAAAATAGATGGGCTAGTTTGGTATATTGTTTATTAATGTTTATTATCATCTACTGATGGGTTGTTGGATGGGGGAACCATCTATTAATCAACCAGCTAGTGGGAAAAGGACGTCTATGGGCAGGATTTTACCATCTGGTCGTCCAACAGTATGCTATGGTAAATCCTATCTAAATTGAGGTTCAATGGGAAAATCATCTCTCAATACCGAAAACAAATACGTTGGTGCAAACAAAATCAATAAAAATGGGGTTGGATACTTGGGACATAAATCTAATAATACATATAAATATATATACTTGAGAAGGGGAACACGAAAGGTAGGTAATCAAGAAGGGGGATTAAAAATGGAGGGCGGCCAAAAAAAAAAATACTGGTGAAGAAACCCCAAACAGCAGCATTGCAAGTGCAGAAAGGCGTCTCCGTGCAAAAGTGTCTAGGTACAAAAGCCTCTTTGTGTAGGAAAAACATAAAATTTCTGTGTAAAAGTTGGCCTGTGTAAGTGTAACACTTTCTCTGTCTAAAAGCGTCTAGGTGCAAAAGAAGCGGCGTGTAAAAAG
>BGPT01001445.1:128250-159333 GCA_003297045.1 Symbiodinium sp. clade C Y103 | reverse complement strand
GCCTGCAGCAGCAGCAGGAGTAGCAGCCTTCCAGCAGCATCAATAGCTCATTCCAATGACAAACGTCCTGGACTACATGTATACGTGTTTATGTATACACCTCCAAAGATGGTTTTTTCATGGCCCCTATCTTGGTAGACCCCCCCCCGTCAACATACCCCGGAATAATTAGAATTTATTCTGGCTACCCTCGACCCTGGTTTTCTGTTTATTATTCTNTCTTTTGTTTTGGGGTGTTTAGGTGCTTCTTAGTCAGGCAGGGTCACGCAATGCTTGTTCCTCTTGTTTTGAGACACTCTAATCGCAGGGCCTGTCAGACCTCAAAGACCTCCAGAATAATTTCCGCTTTGGCATCAAGGCTAGGTTGGACATGGACCGGGTCTTTGATGTCCTATCCACAGACTGTCGAAGCAGCAATNTTGGACATGGACCGGGTCTTTGATGTCCTATCCACAGACTGTCGAAGCAGCAATCTCTTGTCTTGAAGTGTTTAGGTGCTTCTTAGTCAGGCAGGGTCATGCAATGCTTGTTCCTCTTGTTTTGAGACACTCTAATTGCAGGGCCTGTCAGAACTCAAAGACCTCCAGAATAATTTCCACTTTGGCAGGCAGGCTAGATTGGACATGGACCGGGTCTTTGATGCCCTATCCACAGACTGTCGAAGCAGCAATCTTTTGTTTTGGGGTGTTTAGGTGCTTCTTAGTCAGGCAGGGTCACGCAATGCTTGTTCCTCTTGTTTTGANCGTCTTGAGGTGTTTAGGTGCGTCTTAGTCAGGCAGGGTGCGTCCTGCCAAACTATTAGGTCTGACACTGGTCCAAGCACCATCCCATGAACTGGACAGGTGCTCCAAAATTATTCCACCGAATTTATTCCACCAAAATTATTCCATGAACCCACATCTATACTGGAATAATTACTTAAGGTAGGGGCCATGTTTTTTCGTTCGACTTCCAAAAACAAAAGTCCTGGACCAAGAAGACATACACATCTCCTAGCATATTTACTTCGAAGCACTCTCGTTTCAAAAGACTTGACATCCTACTGGCTATAGTGTTAAACATACGTGTATGCATGAAATTTCCCTTTTCCGGGGTCGGCGGCAGGGGCGGCAGCCCTTAAATCCGGGCGCCGGCCCCGCACACGTTCCCTTGCCGGAGGCCTTCGGTTGGTAACCGAAGGTTATATGCGCTGCCGCCCCTTGCCGCGACCCTTTTGGTGGACCTCCGGTCGACAGATATCGTTGTAATTTACAGGGGATCGTGCGTGTGATGTTACAAAATACCGCGTTTTACAGGGTTTCGTGGCCTTCGGCGGCCGCGGATTTGATCTTGGCGCTGTGCAAAAATCGTGGTTTTTACAGCATTTTGGCCCCCGGGACGGACAAATTTTCGTCTTGCAGGTGGTTTTACATAGCTTNGCGCTGTGCAAAAATCGTGGTTTTTACAGCATTTTGGCCCCCGGGACGGACAAATTTTCGTCTTGCAGGTGGTTTTACATAGCTTCAACCTAGATAGGGGCACATTTGGCCCCAAGACGGCCCAACCTGGGGCCAACATGGGCCAACATAGGGCCAAGATGGGGCCAACTTGGGCCAAGATGGGGCCAAGATGGGGCCAACATGGGCCAACATAGGGCCAAGATGGGCCAACTTGTGCCAAGACGGGGCCAAGATGGGGCCAACTTGGGCCACGATGGGGCCAAGATGGGGCCAACATAGGCCAAGATGGGGCCAACGTGGGCCAACATAGGGCCCAACCTGGGGCCAACATGGGCCAACATAGGGCCAAGCTGGGGCCAACTTGGGTCAGGATGGCAACCTTGGGCCGTGATGAGACCAACAACAACAACAACAACAACAACNGCCAACATGGGCCAACATAGGGCCAAGCTGGGGCCAACTTGGGTCAGGATGGCAACCTTGGGCCGTGATGAGACCAACAACAACAACAACAACAACAACGACGACGGCAACAACAACAACAACAACAACAACAACAACAACAACAGCAACAGCAACAGCAACAGCAACAGCAACAGCAACAACAACAGCAACAACAACAACAACAACAACAACGACAACAACAACAACAACAACGACAACAACAACAACAACAACGACAACGACAACAACAGCAACAACAACAACAACAACAACAACCACCACCACCACCACAACAACGACGACGACGACGACGACGACGACGACGACGACGACGACCACGACGACCACGACGACCACGACGACCACGACCACGACCACGACCACGACCACGACCACGACCACGACCACGACCACGACCACGACCACGACCACGACCACGACCACGACCACGACCACGACCACGACCACGACCACAACAACCACAACAACAACCACAACAACAACCACAACAACAACAAGAACACCAGCAACAACAACAACAACAACAACAACAACAACAACAACAACAACAACAGCAACCACCACTACCCCAACAGCAACAGCAACAGCAACCACCACGACAACAACAACGACAGCACCCGCTACGCCAACGTGGGCTCCACCTAGGCTCCGATCCGGCCCCGTGGTTCCAACTGGCCGGCGCCCGGCTGTCAGGCGTNGACAGCACCCGCTACGCCAACGTGGGCTCCACCTAGGCTCCGATCCGGCCCCGTGGTTCCAACTGGCCGGCGCCCGGCTGTCAGGCGTAAGCCTCATAAATAGGAATTCTGGGAATTCTGCCCACAATTGACGTACCAAATTCATACAAGGACACAACACCATTCTGTTGTTGGCAATCTACTTTGCAGCTCTTTACCTTCATCTCACTGGTTGGCAGCGTCAACCCATCCCGAAATGTGAGCAATGTATAGTCATGTTGGATCATCATCTCTACGCTTGAAAAACATCTTTGAACAAATCCTCAATTTTTCATCATTTTTCCTGCTTATACCCCCAGTGTGGGTGGGTAAAATCCCCAACCATCGACTAGCTGCGACCAGCTCCAAGGTGCCTCTTTTGCGTCACTGTGGTGACGCTGCAGGGCATTGCCATGCAGCCAGGATCCAATGTCTGCATTGGTGGACGTCCAATTCGACATCACGCCCGGTGTGAATCAGCTCAGAAATAAGTTGTGTTTGGCAAGCATTGTGTAGGAAAAGAATGGGAAAAAACTGAAGCAACTCAGGAGCAGGAATCTTCATAGTGATGAAGTTGCAGGTGATCTCTGAAATTGTGGAAGTGCTTGCCTCACATGAGCGTAGGTTGATCTTTTGCCGTTCTGCGTTTCATTGAGTTTTGTTCAGTTCCATGGGCCAGAGCCAAAAAAGATCTGGCAAGTTGACAAGCCATCAGCTTTAGTCCCAAAGCTCCTTGGATGCTCATGGGCCATCAGCGACTGTATGAATTCATGGCGATTCATGGCGCTTTTTTTCTATCTGAAATAAAACTCCCAGCTGCAATCTCGAGGCCTGAGCACTTTCGCCCCAGGGTAGGGCTAAGTCGACAGCGAATGGGAGGAAGTGGGGCTCAACAATTAAAAAATATGGAAAGATGCGCAAATGCACTTGCACATGGGCATGTGCCCATAATTCACACATTCATAGCATGATCTTCTACAAATAGAAGGAAAAGATGGAAAAGATATTGAATCATATGTAAAGAAACAAGAATGTGCTATGTCTATGTAAATCGGGTACCCGACCCTGTTTCCACCCCCTTGTCATCCAAGCACGACAACATCATCATCATCATCATCATCATCAACAACAACAACAACAGCAACAGCAACCGCAACAGCAACAACAACAACAACAACAACAACAACAACAACAACAGCAACAGCAACAGCAACAGCAACAACAACAACAACAACAACAACAACAACAACAACAACAACGAAGACGACAAGAAGGAAAAATGCATGTACAAGCGCCAACACAAATAACAAATAATGCCACAACACAACAGTCACCAATTGGGGGAAATTACAGCTGATGTGCCGGAAGTGCAGTGGCGCCATTGGTTTCAAGAGGTCAACAAACGCCTGCATTCAAAATCCGCATTGGTGATAGATGATTGTCGGCCTGCTACTAGGAAAAAAAAGGTCACCGTCATTGCACTGCATAAATCAGGACTCACAGCCCCAGTCATCCTCACTCGACTGCGTAGAGTACCCATACTTTCGGGGGGGATGGTAACAGGGCCGCACGCCTTTACCTACAAAATATCCCCTGTATCATGTACAATGCAGATAGTCATTATCATTGTTATCTTTGTATGTTTATAACTGTATGTATGCATATACGTATGTTTTACACACATATATATATTATATATATATATTACATATGTATATATATATATACTATACTATACTATACTATACTATACTATACATATATATACTATATATATAGGTTTGTCTGAACATGGGCCGCACCCTCAATATCATCACATATCATAGGGCCATTTTACTCAGGAAACTGCTGATAAACCGCTGGATTTTAGGGCTGCCAACAGCTTAAGTCCAGCCGCGGGTTCGTTGCCCCTTGCGGATCCATGGCCACCAGCTGTTGCCATGTGGCAGCTGCACGTGACTCGTCGCCTCCTAGAGGTCAAGGATGGGAAAATGGTGGGCAAATGAGAAAGAAACTGATGGGAAAATGACCATGATAGGAAAATGATGGAACATGATGGATGTATGAATCGGCGGTTTAGAAAAGAATGATGTGCATCGATTTGCCTAGGTCAGCCTGCCTGCCGACATCAGGGCAACGGCATTTCGCCAGTAGAGCACGTTGCCGGGTTCCAAACGAACTGCCTCGCAGCCAACTCATTTAGAGGACCTTTTGTCGAATCCTGCTTGATCAGCAAATCCGGTTTCAAAGTTCCATCAAATCAAGTATATGATTGACGTATGGGTATATACACATGTATACGTAGTGTATCTATCTATCTATCTATCTATCTATCTATCTATCTATCTATCTATCTATCTATCTATCTATCTATCTATCTCTCTCTCTCTCTCTCTCTCTGTGCGTGTGACTTTCCATGGTTACTGCACTCCTTCGCAGCTCCAGTGGCCAGACTCTACAGGACTCGCCTGATCCAACGCATTGATCGCATGCTGGTAGTAGTCTCTGGGCAACACACCGGTAATGGCGCCCAAGCCCGCAGCACAGGCCATGTTGTTCATGGCCTAATCTGCAGCGTTATCGAATGTTGTGGAGCCCCCAAAGGGCTGGAAGGGTTGGGTACTGCAACTGGCAAGCGCGACAAGGAAATTGCAACTTGCTGACAGCGTTGGACGAGAGACTTTGGTGAACTGCGGGTTGATGGTGAGGGCCTTCTGAAAGTGGAGAACCGAGGCTTCCCTGGGACAGCCACAGAATCAACCCTGCACCTTGCAGGTTGGGACTCCTCTGATACGACTTGACTGTCTATCATGAAGGTCAGAAAGAGATCCGAAACCTAAAAATGGATGTGGTTGCTCGCAAGCCGCCACTCCGTGCCCCATGTCTTTGCCTTTCATAATTGAAGCTAGCTTCATTCGTCAGTTGTCACCTGCACCACAGTGCACAACACCGCCATTCCGTTCGAAACATGATGAAATGCAGCCTTGCTACGGCTTTTGGACAAACCACAATGAAAGCGCGTAGTCGTGCCAAATCTCTTCCTCCTGCGGACAGTGGTGCAATCAGCCATCCTTGATGGCTGCAACCCTAGTGCCATGCCTGAATGGTCAAGGGGCTGAAGAAGCCGTTGACTGCCTTGCACAAAGCACCGAAGATTGAGATGCGAGCAAATCTCCCCACGGAGATTGAAAGCCGATGTGATGTTCAAAGTGCCAAAGTACCAACATGGTGGCTTTAGATGACTTTAGCCCATTTTTCCATGTTTTTTTTCCATGTCGGCCTTCTCCAAATATCTTGCCGCATCCTCATGCTGACCTTTGAAGAAAAGGATCTGCCCCGCATGGTACAGGGGCAAGGCATCATGATCCTCAGTAATGTCCCTGGAAAGGCAACCCGTGTCCACAAGATCAGTGAATCAGGGGGACAACCTGCAAATGCTGTGATACTGTGAATGCGTCCAGGAATGCGTAAACACGCTCGGCTCGTTTGACTAAGCGGCTGTAGGATCAATATTGATGGAACGCTGATAGGTCTCCAACGCGAGGTCGTACTTCTTGGCCTACATTTCCAAGGTACGCAACAGGAAGGCGCTCACTAGTTCCAGGGAGAATTGTTCAGTACCTCTGAGTCCAGTGCCAGGTGTCCCAATAGCTTACTTTCCATGACTGCCCGCTATGCTATGAACAAGAGTGCTCGCCTGTAAGTAGACATTTGCCAAGTTGAACTGCACTCGTGCCTCTGAACACAGCGCGCCCATCGAAAGGGGCTCAGGAGATCAGTTGGGAACGGTCAAAGAATCAGGCTGCATATGTTTAATGATTGTGAATGGACAAGAATGATACGTCAACTATGGATTTCAAGTGAGCAGTGTTCAAGACCCTGTGTGGTCCCTTTATACTTATTGGTTGAGAACGGGATTTCCCTCGTGGATTGTAAATATCCCCAATATTAGTTCGTATAATCCCTGAACTAATCAAGCAACAGGGGTTTTGAAGGCTGCTCCAGATCTCAAGTGACCAGCCAAGCTTCAGAATTGCGTTGGGTCAGACCATCTGCAGTGGTGATGCTGCTAGAATTCGTCCACTCCTCGGACGAAAACATCGAGGACTAACATGAAATGCCTTGAATTGAACAAAGTGGTGCCCCAGTTCCTAAACTGGAGGTACTGTACCATATAAAGCCATCTTTTGGGGTCATATCCCCGCACTCGGCTCTTAGATAGACCTTATATATGGATGTATAAATGATAGGTACCTCCAATTTAGGTTCCTGAAATGGCCACTGTCTGTTAGGTCACTTGTTTCTTTTGATAGGCTAACTAGTCTTTTGGGGGATATCTCTTAAGTTCTCCGGGGTTCGTAGACCAACTTGCCATTGGGGGCACCACTTTGAACCTCTCCCAGGTCCCCAAATTGTGAATTCAGTGCTGCAAAATCAAGACAAGCATCTGGCACCCGCAAAGCACATCGCCAAATTCCCAAGGAACATGCGATCCAGAGCAAAAAGGCACCACGTCTCCGGCACAAAAAAAACAATGAGACCACTGTCAGGAGAAGGCCTGCGGGGATCTGAGGGTCCAGTCCACATTTTTTCCGCTGAATCAAGATTCTCATCATAACTCTTTGTGAAGAATGTTGACGAAACAGCCTTCAGGCTTGATCCAAGCATCTCATTTCTGCTTATGAGATATTATGAGTAGGTACTGGCAGTGTGTTCGACCAATGCCCACTTTCGGCTCAACTCGGCCTGCTGACGGGATGTACAGCAAGCGTTCACCAATCATAGTGCCCACTGGAAACAGGATATTCGACCTAGGCGGGGTGGCATGGCATGGTATGGCATGGTCATCAACCAGTTACCATGGCAGCTACCATGGCTGCAGTGAAAAGTGCAACCAGAGCACATGGGCACGAAGCTCAACAGTAGTATGGCCATGCCGATGATCGGCGCTTCGGATGCGGCTTTTCTCGGATTCAACACCTGCAGGTAGCAGGAGCTGTGATTTAAAATGAAAGCACCCATCTGGTGAAAGACAATTCAAGTTTGACCTTGCATGCATGGTTACATGATGTTACATGTGTTTAATCCAGTGAAATCCCCATCACTGTCGGTTCAAATCCAACTGTCTATTGCTTCCGCATGGATCCTACGCGAGTGTTCGGGCGAGCCACTGAAAGCGATAGCACCAGCAGGATGCAAAAGCCCAGGTAGGAGGCCAGCGGCAACATCAGACGGCAGTCTGCCGCGTCCAGCACCAACGGTATGGCATTGTAAGAGTAGTCATAACCTGCTGAAGAATTCTGAACACCCACCAGGGAAAGATAGGGGGTTCAAACAATAGAATGTGGACAAATTCGGAATACTTCTGAACAGGAAAAGCAGGCAGCAAACACACTCAAGCAAACACTCGTTGCAGATATTGACAGGGCAACGGTGCCCTCCGAGCGGCTGAGAAAGTTTGGAAAGACCAGCAACTTCATGTAGATCCCATGAAGCAAAGCATAGGTCTTCAAACGAACCCACCGGTCATCATGGACAGCCTGGGTAAGACAGCTTTGAACCTGGAGCCATTAACCATCTTGTCATGATTGGCATTAAGCACAATGTCCAGCACCTAATCAGGTGAATTTTAGTGGGCATATTTGCAGTATAGCCACTGCCAATTATGTGACATGTGCCATTCTTGGAGCTTTGACATGGTGAGACATCGTGAGACATCGTGAGACCTCAAAGCCCCACAATGAAGAAGTTGTGTACATTGCCACGTCTTTACAACTCTCCATCCTGTGGAATGTCATGGAACACTTGGAGGTTTCCTAAAATGGGGGGTACCCGTAAATCATCCATTTTAATAGGATTTAAGTTTAAATAATTACGATTTTCCATTATGAACCATCCATTTCGGGATCCCCCCTTGCCTACACCTTGGATTCTCAAAGTGCAGCCAAGTCTCAATGGGATTGCCTCAGCGGTTGAAGCATATGTCAAATCAGCCTGGAGTTCCCCTAGTTGAAGGAATCATGGTTCCGCGGAAAACCACTAGCTATTTAAGCTATGAAACACGCAGGATTCGAACATCCTCCCTCTCTCTCTTCCTTTTTCTGTGGACTAGGAAGCGAGAGAATTTCAGAGCATGTATGTCGGGCTCAGACCTTTTGAGTTCCTATGCTCACTTCAAAAAAGAGATTCTCAAACCACTGAACCAGGTTCCAAATCGTCCACCCAATCCGACTGCCACTCCTCCAACTCCAGCTGCAACTCTGCTGCTGTGTGGGTCCATGTTGTCGATGGCGGTTCCACCGGTGTACCACACCCGCACCACGCAGGCCAGGCTTCCCAGAACGATCAACGCCGCGAAGCGTCCGAGCCGGGCGGCGTTGAAGAAACGTCCTTCCAGGAGGCCTGCGAACGTCGAGTATCCAACAGGGGCTATCCGCTACCAATGGTTATATCAATGGTTATATAATATCAATGGTTGTATCAATGGTTATATAGTATCAATGGTTGTATCATTGTCTACTGATTTCTGCTAGGGGTGATCAATGGTGGTGATTACTGGTGATTCATGGTGAGGATATAATGGTGATTAATGGTGGCTAATCAGTTTGAAGATGGCAAAGTCAATGCTGAACCATAGCGGATGGCCAGAACTTAGCTGTGGATTCATATTGTACGATACTTGCAGTATAGTTGCAGAATACAGTTACAGAAAAACGCGAAAATGAAGGATGAAGGATGAAGACAAATGCTTTAGTACATGTCAGGGGTATGAATAAGTTCCATACCATCTGTGACTCAGTCATCGGGCATGATCACTTGGATCACTGAACTGGTGACATGACTAGGAAGCCTTAGAGAACATCAGAATCAGAACGCAAATGGGTTTGTCTGAAAATAGGTACCCCCAAATCCATTGGTTCACTATCATATTCCCATTAAATGGCTATAATTGGGGGTGTACACCATTTCCAGGCAGACCCAAATGTTGTGATGAGATCAACTCAGGTCCTCAATCAGATTTTGGATACAACTAGCCATCACAATGGAGCCCCTTGGTCAAAATTTTGCCTGAAGGGGCACCTGGCCTGCAAGAATCTCCCAGCCAGCTAGCAAGCCAAAGAAACAGAAGCCTGGCAGAATGCCATGAGAAATTCCAAAGCACTGAGCATGTCATCTTCTGGAAGGTTGCTGTTGGCTTCTAGACCCTTTAGGTGGTTCTGTGAGAGTTTTCTGGCACCTGCAAGAGTTTCTTTGCCTGGATCGATGGGCAGAATATGCACTCCATGGTTTGATTGCTGTTGTCGCCTATTGGTGGTTTCCATAAATGGGGGTACCCCAAAAGGGATGGTTTATAATAGTTTATAATGGAAAATCCTATTAAAATGGATGATTTGGGGGTACCCCCATTTCATGCAACCTCGATTGTTTGAGCGGCAACAAAGATGGATGGTGAATGATGGTGACTAGCCGACCAGCGCGCAGCAGCCTGTCTCTTTACAAAGGCCGGCTGCCACTATCAAAAGCACACATAGAGGCAGTAGAAACAAGCCGTCGCTCTGAGATTTCAACTCCTGAAAAGCCACATCTGGCCTTTTCTGGTTCAAAGCAGTATCAATGTCAAGGTGCAATTATTTCTATAAGGCTGCTAAGGCGCCGCAATAAAGCACTAAACTGGACACATATTTGAACATCTTTAGATATCTTTAGTACAACACTAGTAGGACATCTCCAGCGATGCCCTTCTTTGCATTGTGGTCTCAGGGGAGTCAACTATCCTTTTTTGGTGTCAGCAAGCTGAGTGATACAGAGGATATGAGCGGATACCGAAATACCACTGGGGGAAAAAGGGTACGCCTCCTTTTTCGGTCAATGTTTGGTAGTTGTTGGTTTGCAAGTCCACTTTTAGATTAGATACTTGCTCTTTCCCAAGTTCCTGGGATCCTTACCAAGCCAGCTTTCAAAGTCCTTTGCACATGGCGTGTAGAGCAAGGTGGCCACCAATAAAAGCAGAAGGCAAAGCAGGTCTGCACGACCTACGATGTACAGCACCTCAGCACTTGCGACTGTCCGTCCTGTCCCACCTATCTACGTAGGCTTTTATGGAAACAAGGTCCAACGATTGCATCCAGCATCAGCTAAAATCAGCTTCTGCAAATACAGTATCAGCTGCTAATATGAGCTAACATCATCTACAGTAACATCATCATATGGATCATAGATGATCATTGAATCCACTTCGTCATAGCATCTCCATAAGCTGCACCCGAGGCGCGCTCTCCGTGTGAATCGGGTGAGCTAAAAACAAGGCTGCCAGGATCAGGGCGAAGTCCACGGACAGCCCTAGGGCATGACCAAAAAGGCCCAGCAGGATGGAGCAAGCCTTGGTGGACATGGAACGAAGATTTGGCACCAACCTGTTGGCTCATCTTGAATCCTAGATCTGTGTATATATGTAATGTATATATTTTATCTATATGTACAGTATCATTTTTTGTTTGTGTATGTCATGTAAGGACAAGCTTGACCTACTTGGGGCTTACACTTTTTAATGTAATCTATTTCATGTTATTTCTGGTTTAGAACCTCCAAAGAACATCAAACAGCTGAGTCTTGCAAATGATGTGTGCGACTGGCAATGGTGGCTCCATGGAGTATAGCAGCGCGGGCTAAGAAAAAAACAAATCATCCATTCATATCTTGGACTGCTATGATTTGATATGAATGTGGGCCAGAAATGGGGCGCCAACGCCGCCTTGAACCAAACTCCATTTGGACTGACAGTTGAGTCCAGCTTCTAGATTCAACAGGACATTGACGATGTGGAAGCCAGAGCCTGGCTGTATAGCACCACTGGTGACTGGTGAACCAACTAACACCCTGAGAGCTGACCCAAAAAACTCGCAGCCAGTTCCCCCATCGCCAGGGCCATGGGTAACCCGCCTTCAAAGCTCCCTAGCGCGTGGTTCCAGCGGAAGGTGAGAACTGTCAGCGGCCGGAAGGACTTGTGAGTCCAGTCACCCTGGCGGTGCTCAGCAGATTTGGTGCCAGTTGGGTGCTTCCAGTCCACCCCAGAAAAGCATGTCCCACTTGGAGGATCATCCTAATTATGGTAAGTATTGGTAAGTGGTTAATAACCCTGGTTCCGCAGTCCCCAAAGTGGGTTTATCCCATTCTGGCTGGGTTCTTGCTAGCTGGGTTTGTCTGCAAATCACGGCTTGGGGCAAGTGAAATTTTGAGAAGTCCCTTTTTACTGGTTGGTTGAGAACGGGATTTCCCACTCTCTTCCCATAATGATCCATAATGGATTATGATCATCCCCAATATTTTGGTTAGTATTACCCCTATTTTTTTCATCAACCAACAGGGCTCTAGCAGCGCTCAATTGCCATCCTCCCTCGAAGGCCTCGAACATGTCGAGGCCCCAATAGTCTGTCCGAAAGAGCCTTTGCCAATTCAGCTCCTCGTACACGTTGGGATTCTTCCTCGGCACTAGTGACCATTGGAACCAGTTGGGAAACCAGTTGGGAACAGGCAGAACTAGGGGGGTTCGCCTGCAAAAATTGGGAAAAATGGGGCTAGAAAATGCTAGAAATACAAACTACACAAATGGATGAAAAGATACGAAAAGGATCGAAAAGGACATATTTGTGGTTGATTCTGGTTGGCCAATTGGCGTTGCTGCAATCCATAGTTCTGATCAAATCACCAGGAATCAAGTCACAGGACCACCGGCTGGTTTTCTGGGCATGCCTGCTTTTCACCATCTCATTTTGAGGACACGCAATGTTGGCACTTGTACAAGGCTCCTAGGTCTTGGGCAACGTCTTTAAAGGATAAACCGCTCAAATATCCACAGAAAGGAGCTGATGAGAGCAGGCATAGCCAGCGACAACGAACAACAAAATCAGCCCGACCCTGTTGCAGTCCACATTGTCATTCCTGATTCCACAAAACCGATGCAGCAGCCCCTGGCCCAAAACCATAGAAGCAGAGCATCTTTATCATGGCATCATCCATGAAGAATCCTTCGAGAACATCACTTGCAAGTGACGGATGCAACTTACAGATGTAATAGTGTATCACATTCCAGGCTCGTGAACCATTTCAGCTGGCGCAATGGCTCAACAACTCCACCTGTCCTAAGGCTTCATCATGCACCTTTTGTTCCTTTCTTTGGGGGGGTCCACGTCAGAAAACACGAAATGGTTCCCAGTGTCCACCGCTAAAATCATACTGCAATGCCGGCAGCCACGGAGCAGCTGCCGCGAACATCAGCAGCACAGCGACAGCCAATTGCAGCCATGATGGCGGGGGGACCTGACAAAATGACTCAAATTCTAGCCCCAGTTCGTTGGTGAACTTGGAATCCACATAACTAGGCTAACTTCGCGAACGTGTTTTCTGGGGGATGTCAATACATTCAACTAGAAAAGTGGCTGAACATGAAGCAACAAATTGTACGTTGAGCCTCAGTGAATTGATGCTAGTTCGGACCTAGTTCGGACACGCGTCTAGAATTTTAGGTATGTATAACATATATATATACACACATAATGGGGAGAAAAAAAACTTATGTACATATCTCAAGTACATGAGCAGGGCAGCAGAATCATGGCTCAACGCAGGTGAAAAATGCTACAGAGCATATCCTGTCAATCTGAGCAAGGTGGGCGACCTCATGCACACAAACATATGTATATATATATATGCATATACATTTACATAGACATGTATATCTATATCTATATACATTTTACACATTCCAAGCCCGACACGGAGATAATCATTGTGCCTGTGGCGGTGTCTTTCTGGGCCCTTCGGAGAGCTTCACAAGCTGCTGAGCAATGCGACGCAAACCTGTCACGGGCTCTGCCTCGCCTTTTCAGTACTGGGCCTATTTTACGCATTCTGGAATGGGGCCGTACGCAACACTTGGCGTTCCACGAAACTGGAGAGCGTGCGCACATATCCCTGATCATTAGATATCATATGATATCATGCGATATCATTGGCGCATTGTGAATGATGGTGCGTGAAAACTGAGACTTCGTTGTGTCAAAGCCTGCGACGTCGGACCAACCCCAACGCCTTCAAGATTGACGTCTGCGTCGTGCCAGAGCTCCACTGGGGCCTTGTTGATAGCAGCTACATGTGCACCTCGGCCACAGCACAAAGCGTTTTTGTTTAGCGCCGCTGTTTGAGGCGGCTGAGGTCCTGACAGAAATCCTCCAAAGTGCCCACATCGGCATGGTTCATGGAGCAAAACAGCTGGTTGAATGGCTTGGTTTCTTGGGAAAATCTACGGGACACCCTTTTTTGCCTCCAAATAAATATCTTCAAATATGGGGGGTTCCTGAAAATTGTCCCATCATCTAGTGCTTGAACTGGTGTCGCAAACAGTCTATCACTCAAACAATTGAGTGCTCAAAACTCTCAACTGCGTCTCGTCAGCTGCAGCATCTGTGAAGGGGAAAAAGTTCTGTGGTCGATCTCTTGGGAGTTTGACGAGGCCACCAAATCAATCTCCGTATATCTACAATCTACAATGCAAATGCGCGTATCTACATTCAGATTTCTGTTCAATTCATATCTGCCTTTGAATGTAATTACATCTATCATGTCTATATGCACAAATCTCCTCAGGACATGGTTGCTGCTCTCCTAGTCTGACTGCTAACAAACCTAACGAAGCTGCAGAGCGAGACCGGATTCCAGTTCTGGCTGTGCACACATGTTTGGAAAAAAATGAATGGTCGATACCAAGAACCTATGAGCAGAGAGATCTGACGGTTTTTTTCCATGCCTTTTTTTGGCTGTTTCAAGCGCAGGAACCCTCTCCGGGATCTCGAACTACTGTCGTTAATCCCCGCGACGATTTCGCGGAGTTCTCGGCCAGAGGGTCATCTCATCATCCACCAGAAATCGGGCATTCGCTTGGTGATGTGGAGTAAGCTCCAGGTTCACACCCCCGGCTGCCATCATCCAAATCTTTGCCCATCGAGTGTAGTGCTGATCATAGGAGCTATCCTCTGGCTTGCCTCGCAAGGGCAAATCAAATACTAAAGCTCCGACTGTCCCAGCTCAGCCGAAAGCGCAACAACTACCGTCACAACAGCTCAGAATGTATAGGCGGTAGAAGCCAAATGTCCCAAGAAAAGGCAACTCTTGAAGCCAGAGTTGCTCTCATCATTCATGATGGGCCAGTTGTTTTTGACCTCGCTGCCATGGTGCACTGGTCACTAGAGCAATCTGATTTTCAAACGCCTTGACACTATACAGAAAAACAACAAAGCCGCAGAACCAAGCCAGCTGCAGCTAATGATGTTTTTTAGTTTCCACACATGAAGTTCCCCCCCTTAATTACTATTCTTTGATCATGTTCTATCCTCCCAATTGTGTTTCATATCTTTCCCAGCCAATCCAATCCGAAGAGATGTTTCAATCCGTCAAGTGACACATTGACCCAGCGGCGCCAGCTGCCGGGCACGGGCCCAAAGCTTTTGGCCCAGTTCTTGGTTTCCACCCGTCTTAGCAGCGACTGCTGCTTCACACATCAGGAGCCCAACTCCTCGAAAATGTCTGGATGATCTCAGCGACAAATATGAGAGCCCTATGGAATTCTAAAGGACCTGCGGGGTGATAGAAAGAACACGCTATCTGACAATCTGACCTACTCTTGCGGAAATGCCTCCAATAGTTCAGAATGACAAGCTGTCATAGGGTCATCATCATCATCATCATCATCATCATCATCATCATCATCATCATCATCAAGCAGTAGGACCCGGTCTCCTGGTCCCATCATCTCCAAAATGGACTTCTCTTTGCCGGGGATGTTCTTGGAGCGACGCTGCACCAACTTGGCGGAGAAGCTGGGATCTTGCAGTACCAGGTCGTGGAACAGGATCACCTGGCGGCGTCACATGGAGTTGATCCAGCATAAACTGATGATTTAGGGCTGTCCTAATGGCTGGGGGTACCCCAATAGCATCCAATAGCTGGATGGTTTGTCACAATGGAAAATCCTATCTATAAATAAATGGATGGTTTGGGGGTACCCTCATGACTTAAGAAACTTCCATTTAGTAATTCTGAGTTAACGAGTTGTGGCATGGAGAAGTGATGGCCGCGGATTCATCCAACTAGGAGAAGCCCAAGTTGTGCTCGGGGGAAAGGTGCGTTTCACCTGCCTCTGTGAGAATCTTCGGATTGTTGGGAAGAATCTTCAGGGCCTTCTCATAGTAGGCCTTGGCCTCCTGTGGCCTAAGGCTTGCAAACGCCAACAACCAAAACATCGTCAGTCAGTGCATTCAGTGCACCTAGTTCCTTTTTCGCCCGCAAACAAGGGATATTCTTCCAACATGGCCAGATGCCTGGATTAGAACATGTCAGAACTTGTGTTGTGTCGTTGGTCTTTGATGGCAGAACAACCCTGCCGCGAGCCTGTTTGCATCAACGTCCAAGTACCGGGCCTGCACGCAGCCAAACATCCATCAGCAGGTCCAAATAGATCCAAATCAGACGCTCAGATGTAACGAAGGCTTGCAGCAAGGACATTTCTAGCAATAGCTAAAGCAACGATCCAGCCTTTGTCCAATCTCTTCAAACCAGGCATGATTAAATAATCAACATGTTCTTCATCATCGAATCCCGGCCAAAACTTGGTCGGTCATTGGTCACGGTTTGGTTAAAAAGCCTGGTAGTAGTTGACATAGCCATCATCTGGAAAGAGTCGCAAGGCCCACTTTCTGATCGCAGCGGCAGCTTGCGGCTTCCTCAGCTCGAACTGGTGTTCAGCCCCGTAAGGATCATCGTGGACATGTGGTTAGTAAGTTGAGTTATAAGCCATCTATTCTTGGGATAACCCACCTGACATAAAAACATCTATTTCTCAACAAGAACTACGAATTGGTGGTGCAACAAAATCCACTAGAGACTGATGGTTTTGCCGGGTTTTGCCCGAATGCAAATGGATATTTCAATAAAAAGTCCATGATGGGTTCTTCCCAAATACCGCTAGGTACCTGGCAGCAAGACACGGATCTTCTCCAAGAAAGGTCCAGAATTGCGGAATAAGTCCAGAATTGGCCAACAAATGAGATACTGTAGTGCTTGTTACAGGTATTCATTTGTTACAGGTATGTGCATGTATTGTGCATGTACATATCATGTATATATACATATACGTGTATGTATATGTGTAATTATAGATATATATATATATATGTGTGTGTGTGTATTTATTTATTTATTTATTTATTTATTTATCTATCTATTTATTTGTTTATTCAAATATATATATATATATATTTATTTATATTTATATTTATTTATTTATTTATTTATCTATTTACTAGATGGATCCACCATTAAATGGCCATGGTCCACCTGTGCGAACCTCATGATGACCTATCCAAGCCAAATGAAGCTTAGGCGGTTCCAAGTGTCTTAAGGCCATGCTCGAAATGTGCGGCTGCTTCCATCAGCCGGGCACCACAAGGTTTCCGCCTGGTTGCAAACTCACAGATGCATGCACCCGGTTCGGGCCGTTGCTTTGCAGGTTAAATGTCTTCTACAAGAAGTGTAGGTGAACACGGTCCTGATACAAATTCCGACCTGCAAGCCCCTATTGATAAATCCTTGGTCGCTCATATTTGGGATAATCATTGCTACTTGGGACATCTTGGGACTATTTGGGCTTTTCTTTTTCCCTCTGGTTGCAATGCCCCCTTTGGGTAACTAACAGGCACTTTTTCCCACTCCATGTTTGGAGCCTTGAGCATCTCCTCGCATACTCTTCCCAGTTGCTCTCTTCATCGAGCCATGTCCTGACATCCTTGGTGACGTGGTTTCGAGACGTCATCGTTGTTTTGGGCAGAACACAGTTCTTGGAGGCAGGGTTGCTGCTGAATCATTGGCTGGATGCAACATGATGCAACACCAGCAGCAAGTGAAAGGATGTGAAAAGTATAAGAAGTCCTTAGGTTCTGGGATGCAAGGGGACGTTATGTGGCACGTGTGCAATCAAATTGAAACTACGGAACAGAGGAGCAAGTGCCTGTGGCCACCATAATTCACGATGAGAAGCTGCCGCTCTAGGTGTGGAGCCTGGTAGTGGCTCCTTGCGCAGTCGGAAGACTGCATAGTTACCTCAGTTTGAATGGTGTGGAAGCACTTTTTTTCATTGCAACTCTTTCTTTCTCTTTGGTCCTTCTGAATCTATCAAGCCATGAAGAACAGGTTGTTGCCAAGTTGCCATTCATGAAGACCAGCTTGAAAAATCGAGATCGCGCATGGAGCTTCAAGCACCTGGAAATCACTAGAGGCCCAGGTGGAAAAATCGAGTCCAGAATGCCCTGTGAGTTGAAAAGCTGTATGATTCTGAAGCAAGTTGTCACCAGTTCGAAGGCATACTCTACGTATCCTAACTTCAACAGAACTAAGAATGATCCCACAGACTTTCTTCTTCGGATTTGGTGCTACCTTTTGCTTTCTTTTGCTTCATAGCTATTCACTGCTTTACCGCAAACCACATGGTACAATGCATCCACAGCTTTTGGACAGGGACAACTTGGAGAACGGGCACATCAAGTCTTCAGTCTGATGCTTCTTTGCGTTGCAGTTTTTTCGCTTGTCATCCAACTTGTAGGGCGTGAAGAAACATCGCGAGTACTCAAAGATCACCAGCTGCGCCTACATATCATGGATAGCTATGACTCATGACACCTATGATACCTATGTCCGAGCCACTCCCACAACCATCAACCGTGCCAGGCAAGGAAAATGATTGAGGAGATCTAATCAGAATGCAGGACTTCAGTATGACCCCACCTTCAACTCCCTCATGGTTCTTGCAAAAGACTCCTCCGAGCCGCAGTTGTACAACTCATAGGCCTGTTGAACTCGCTTCCGCAAGTTCTCCGACTCGAACCTCGACAGATGGGCAAAGACCATGGCGATTCTGGCACCCCTGCATGTTTGTTTTCACTGACATATTGCATTGCTATGAGTTGCCACTATGATATATTGTTGGCCCATGGTCTGCCAGTACCTACAGTACTTAAAGCCATTCAAAGCCCGGAGGTGTAGAATCGAGCAGGTTTTTGAGGGACCAAAACCAGCTGATGGCACAACACGGCACAACAGTCTACTGAAGAAAACAGGACTGTTGCTGATTGCGTCAACAGACTGTGGGTGGATGATCATCGGAACGTCCGTGAAGGCCCTCATGCTTCCTGCCAGGTTCATTGATGCCAGCACAGGACTGCTGCGCAGGTCTTCGTTGTTGAACCAATCGTACAGGTCCGCTAGATCTCCGTCATTTGAAATCTTGTCTGCCATATGTTGGCAAATACCTTCCTTGTCATTGAGACATGGGTGCAGTCGGATCATCCAGAGAACATGGCCAGCAAAGCCCAGCAATAGAACAGCGAGCAAGACTGCTGGAAATCTGCTTCTCCATGAGGATGGGAAGAGCTTCGTACCCCACAGCGCAGCAGCCAGAACCATCATGGGTGGGCCAAATGCAACGCGCAAGCGGTTAACTAAACATCCAAGGATAAGGAAGAGCAAGGATTGCATTACAAAGAACAGCAAAGCTGCATCCTCCCCTTCTTGTGAATACAACTTCACGTCCTCCACGATTTCCCTCTCTTGCAAGGTCTGCTCTGATGTATCTTCAGCTGGCCGCCGATGTCGAAGTCCCCCTTCGCCGGAGGGTGTTCCCTTGGACGACGGTGCTGGTGGTGCTCCATTCGGTTGCACGGACTTCTTGGGCTGACGACTCTCCAAGTAGTTGAAGAAACAACGAATGAAAACCAAGATGCAGGTCCCAGCTGCAGCAGGAGCAGCAGTGGACTCCAGGTATACTTTCGCAGATGACCACTCCAAGAGCTTGAAAACACCCATGATCAAATAGAGATTGGCATTAAAACTTGGCTCTGCACAGGATGGCAGCCTGCTTGCAGGAAGGTGCCAGCTAGTAGGTAGCACATCATTGATGGCAGCAACTTTAGTGCATAAAATCTCATAGACATGAGTGTCCGCCGTGGCAAAGGGTGCCAACACCTTCCGCACCAGCAGAAACACGACTACAGCCACCAGTCCTTCCATGACATGTGCGGCTCGTCTGCACATCCAGGAGCTCCAGCTGTAGGACCGTCCATGGCACCCAAAGATGGATGTGGCAGTCTTCAAGGCGACCAGCTGAAAGAAAAAAGGCGAGGTCAAAAGGTATGGACTTCCAAAGTGAACAGCCACTGCCAGGCCCATTGCTAAAATGTAGGCATTTAAAATGTCCACGAAAACTGGCCGGATACTGTCGAAACCCAGCACGATGTTGACAAAGTACAGAGCTGTGGCTTGCAGAAGGAGCAAGAAGGGGCTGAATTGCCAGGACACAATGAAAGCGAATGTGGCCAGCACGAGATTGAGCAAGAGCCAGCGTCTGGTCCCCTGCGCCAGAAGCAAGCACCAAATCAGGTACGTCTGTATCCATAGCAAGGGGATGCCCCACAGTTCCCGGAGGTCGGAGCTCGTGTAATTTCCCAATCTGCTGGTCTGAAAGCGATTCCTCGATTCTTGAGCTATGTATTGGATTGTCCAGGGCATGGTACCCGTACCAAATCCTAAATAACAAGCTAAAAATCAGCCCCACGAAACAAGGCATAGCATTGATGAATCACCATAGATGCGAGGGTCATAGTTGCAGACTCTATCAGGAAAACATATGTGCGCATGTTTTGTGGCACATCATGCAAATGTTCTCAAATGTTTTGGATAGACAGATAGGTAGATAGATAGATGGATGGATAGATGGATGGATCGATGGATAGATAAATAGCTGGATGGATCGATGGATGGATGGATGGATGGATGGATAGATAGATAGATAGATACATAGATAGATAGATAGATAGATAGATAGATACATAGATACATAGATACATAGATACATAGATACATAGATACATAGATCATAGATACATAGATACATAATGTGTGTGTATCTGTGCCAATGACCTTTGCAAATAGATATCCACACAGAAATGCGCGTAGACATGGTCCGCCTGCTTGCCACAGACGCATCTTGGACACTCATCTTCGGATCCAGGAGCTACTTCCAGCGAGCAGTCTCCGTCAGCAACATACAGCCCGTTCCAATAATATTCAATACCCCCTATATGGACCCCCAAGATGAATAGATCCAATACTAAATCAGAGGATTCAGGGGGGTGTTCAATATTGGGGGATGGGTTTGTATTCAAACCCAAGTTGAATCTTTACAATGTCATCTGGTGTGCCATGTTGCTTGTCACGGGCTATGCCATGTATGACAAAACAGCTCCAGTCGAACGAAGTTGGACTAGTTCAATCACCGGTTCCACGGCCTTGAGATCTCTTGTGACCGAGCTGCAAAAAAGATATCAGAAAACAAGGTAGGCTTGCCAAGGGATTTCCCGAGATTTGCGTCGCCATGAAGCACAGAAATGCCTGGCACGAGTGGCTTCAAAATCCAGAAGACACACATCACTGCTCATCTTTTCAAAATAGCTATCCTTGGACACAGCCCTTCCCAGCTGCCGTGCCTGACCCAGGCCATTGAGCAGAATGACATGATATCTGAAGAAATGGAAAGGGTGAGGCAATGCAAAGCCAAATCCCCTTAGGATGCGATACTCGAAGGCCAACAAGATCTCCTTGTTGGCAAAGCATCTGAGCTTTGCAAACCTCTGGGAACCAAAAAACTGTAGGATTACAACAATGTGTCGCATTTGAACAACAGCTTCAACCCTTCAAACAGCAGGAAAATACATAGGATGTGCCAAACGCTATGTCCTGGTAGATGTTGAATCTGCGGATTGCATTCAAGACATCTGGGTACTCCGTTCGGCGGTCCCAAATGATGCGGTAGAGGCCAACACCAATGTGTTCCACGTCAACCAACTCCTGGAAATAAGAGTAGTAAAAGGCATTCCTCAGCTCCGTGCTGGGGACACCACTTCACAAATCCGAACAGAAATAAAAACATCAATAAACATCATCAAATTGGCCCCTGCAGAAAGCATCTGCAAATAATTTTTCCAAGGAGTTGTGGTTCCTTGCTTCTGTGGTTTGAACAAGGCTTTGGCAGCATCTGGACAACATATGGATCCAGGCCAATATTGCAGGGGAGGTGCTCCGTCTGTAAAGCACTGACAGCCGCTAAGCCAGTGGGAAGGCTGTGGAGAACTCGCAAATATACCAGGTTCTCATAGACATACAGCACGCCAGCGAGCGCTGCAGTTGCTATTGAGACAGCTTTGGCGATGCCCTTCATATCGAATAACAGCAGCTCTGGCACATTGCACCTACGAATCCTGCCCGCTATCTTCTTTGTAACTTTCAGAGTGAACCCATCAAAGTTCTGAATCTTAGCAAAGATTTCATCATCATGTCAAGGACCCCATGCTTTCGAATTCAAGGTTCCTTTGCCAGGTATCAAACAAGCCAGCAACCGAGAGTTGAAGCATGATCCGGTGGACTCATAGCAGGGATTCATCTGTCTTGCAGATGCTTCCTCAAGCTAAAACCCTGCTGTTAAGGACAAACATATTCTATGATTCTATGGCTTGAGGGGTGCACCTTTGGGCTGTTCTGAGTTCCATCGAAACCGCATGCCATCCTCCTATCAGCCATAAAGCTAACGGAAACCAGACATTATTGTATGGTTCCATTTGGAACCATGCATCTCCCCTTCGAGTTTTCACAGCTAGCAGTGAATTTGGGGAATGACTCGGAATGACAAATAACTGTTTAGGGCAAGGACAAACTTCGAAGAACGGGAGCTGTGCAGCCATCTCTCGCCATCTCTGGGTTCACGCCCACACCATGGATCTACCACTCTTTTGCACTTTGCAGTTTGGGATGCGGTCTTTTGCCTACTTCTCTGGCGACTGCTCTGTGCGGAACACCCGGGCAAAAGCAGTCCTAGCCTTAGAAAAATCTTCAGCACCACACACTTCGTTCAGAGTCAGTGGCCTGTTGGAAACGTTCTGTCCTGACTACCTCCAATGTCAACCTTGGATTAATAAACCCCACGGCTGTTTCATGGGGGGGTACCATTTAAATATCAGAATTATGACTGTTGGGCGGTGCCCCCCAAATTAATCAACCATGGTTTGTTAATCCGGGTTGACCGTATTGAACTTGATTGCAAGTTCTGCCGCGAAATCACTGTACATATTCATGGGCATGTTTGGTAGGGCCTGGTAGGGCATTTGTAGTGCTAACGTGCACGTTGGATGCGCCCTGTTTTCATTGGTGAGCATCGGAGGACCATACCCAATTTGCAAACAAACAGCGGCTGAATTGGACATTGTTGACGATCCAAGGTCCACATCTTCACCAAAGCTACACAATTCCGTTGTTAAAGTTTGTGTTGCGCCCATGCTTCTTCGCCAAAGTTTTCTATCAAACACCTTTACATTCTTTTTGCTACAGATCGCTGGCAGCCGACAGTGCATCAACGCGTCCGGAGCGGTTCATGCGCGGACTGGTTGACGTTCCCGCCTGACCTTCATGGCACGCCAACCGGCAAAATCCTCCGACAGTTCCTCAGCCAGTAGTATGGAGATGGAGGGGGCCAAAGGTACGAAAATGAAATGGCCGAAGGTGGATGTTTTGGTGGAATGAAACCTGCCAGCACACTATAAACTCTGCCACCTGTTGTGCCCTGCAGAAATCATTCGAATCTGCTTTGTCGACCTCTTCAGGCTCCGACCACTTCAAGTTTTCTGGATGCATAGGCACAGGTCTGTCGACAGGCTTCTCGCGCCGCTGCTCGCAACACCTCGTGCACAGAAACGTACATGTGCCCCTGGCCATGGTTGCATTGAAGCCTGCATGAAATAGACACAGACTGAGAGGTGTTCTTACTTATTAATACAAAATACATATGAATAGGCACACATCTACACATACTGCCCAAGTACATACATGATCAATGACAACAAAGCACTAAAGTACCAAGACTTGGGCAAAGCTCCCAAGAACGTGATCAATCAGAATCATATTTTCCCGGCAAGAGACCCCAAACAGTGTGGGGGTGTGAGGATAGTGCATGATACTGTTAAGGATGATGATGGTGACGATATGATGATGATGACGATGATGATGATGATGATGATGATGATGGTGATGATGATGATGATGATGATGGTGATGATGATGATGATGATGATGACGACGACGACGATGATGATGATGATGATGAGGATGAGGATGAGGATGAGGATGAGGATGATGAAAAGATAGATGTTGAGGATGATGATGATGATGATGATGATGATGATGATGATGATGATGATGATGATGATGATGATGATGATGATGATGATGATGATGATGATGATGTTGCAGACGATGATGTTGCAGACGATGATGTTGAGGCTGATGATGATGTTGCAGACGATGATGTTGAGGCTGATGATGCTGAGGACCATGAGGTGCAGGATGATGAGGTGGAGGATGCTGATGAAAAGGTTGAAAATGTTGCGGAAGATGAGTTGGAGGATGAGAATGTTGCAAAGATGAGGTCGAGTATGATGATGTCGAGGAAAATGATGTCAAGGGGAAGGAAGATGATGATGTTGAGAAGGATGATGTTGAGGAGGAGGAAGATGAGGATGTTGAGGCTGATGATGAGAAGGATGGGGCTGAGGGGGAGGGCCAATCCCAAGACCGGGCCTACTTTGTGTGAGCCTGCGCGGTCGAAACGCACATGGACATGTCAGGAAAGACACTTTATGGGAGAATTTCCAGCAAAAATGCCGCGGCCCAGGACCGCGACCACCACTTTGTGCGAGCCTGCGTAGTCGAAACGCACATGGACATTTGAGGAGAGCCACTTTGCCCGAGAATTTGAGAATTTGCAAGAAAAACGCCGTGACCCAGGCACGGGACCCCCACACAAAGCGCGAGCCTGCGCAGTTGAAACGCACATGGACATTCAACAGAGCCACTTTATGCGAAAATTCACAGGTAAAATGCCGCAGGCCAGACGGAGCACCCTGATCAAGCACCGGCTTTTACTCTTACCATAAGAACCCCTCAGTGTGGACACACTGTTTAACAGGAAGAAATAGGAGATGAATCATCCGTATGTGACACCGCATGTGCCCTCACATCCGTATGCTGCACCGTTGCGACGTTGCGTACCTCTTCTGGTAATGTGATGCCAGCGATGTTGGGTACCTCACCCTGTACCTGAATGGAGACCCAGCCCGTCGCAGAAGACCTCAGGGCCACCAACAAAAAAGATTCAGCATATACATACGCAATAGAACATAAATAACATGTCATCGCTATGGCATTACAATATATAACATCACATTCCATTGCATTACCATGACATTACATTGCGGCACAGCACATTACATTACATAAGGTGCGTGCATGCATGCATATAATATGTACATATATACATGCCTCTGGGGTGGAATATATCTATATATATATATATAATTATATATACATATACATCCATTATATAATGACATATGTATACATAGTTGACTTGGTTTTCCTCACCTGGTTCCAAGATAGTGGCATCTAAAAAGAGGGTGCGTTTTTTTGCTCCAAAATGGAACGACCAATTTGACTGGCGCAGGGTCAAACGCCACTGGGGAGTCCGAGGTACCGTCTCTCTGAGATCTCATCCTCGACTATCCTCAACTCACCGGTGACATTCAACGAGAAGACCGGGAGATCAATGTCCTCAGGACCAGCGGCGCCGGACCAGCGAAGTCAGCAAGTCATCATTCTCCATGTCCATGTGAGTGAAAGTTACTGATTCTATGCTGTGAAATCCTAGAAGCTGGCAAATCCTATGGTGAGTATAGATTCTGTCCTATGCTATGTTTTGGACATGTCCATTATATTCATCTTTTCTACATCTCTGCTTTGGGAAATCGTATGCTAAAAGCTGCTAAAAGCTGGATTTGTGATGATTTCTTCTAGAACCACCACGCCAGTTTATCCAGTTTCATCTACAAAAAACTGCGGCGCTCTAAGTATCAGACCATGCCAGTTGCAAATCGGATGTTGGCCCTTGGATCCCCGAAGGTTCCAATCTCCAGCAACCTCAGAACGGTGACATCCAGTGATGGTGCCATGGAGTTCGAATAAGAATTCTCCTGCGTTCCATCTATATGGCTATGGCTCAAATTTATGGTACCAAAAATTGTCATTTCAAATGGTAAATTCACATAAACCACCCAATTATAGGGTTGATAATTTTGAGCCATACCCATATACCGTTCGTTGGCATCGTTGTCTTGCATTTGACAAAGTGTGTTTCTTCTTTTGATGTCATAGCCATGGAAAATGGCCCATGTATGGATGATAAACATGGTGATATACCTATAATATTAAAGATGGGTATTTTCCATGGCGAACCGTTAGTCATAACCAAAGGGTAACGTTTCAACAAGCAGTTGCCATCATCTTTCAACGCAACTCGACAAGTCATGTGAAACCCAGTGACTTTTCGGAGCCTGCATCTCGAATGGCCCCGAACAAATTGATGGATGACGTTGCTCGTCCAAGCCTAGGAGGGTTTGGGAAACCTGCCAGCCGTTGTGAAAAACCGTTGGCCAAATTGTGTGTCTGAATAATGGGACATGATCCCAAGCACCATGAAGTCCCAAGGGCCAAGTTGGCCAACTTGATGCAGAAAATGATGATCCACCAGTGGATTTTTCAGACACTTTTCCCCAAAAAAAATCAGACAAACCCATGGACGTCGGCCCGAGGAGCCCCATCAGATCTAGCGCAGGCAAGGAGAATTTGTAGACTTGTTTGGCCGAGTTTGGTTGCTCCAACTCCTGGAACGGCTGTGTGATCTAATCTTGTGTAGTCTACCCCAACCTGCCCCAATCCCATATCATCTAATCTAATCTGATTCAAAAAATCTATATATGTATATATTTTTGTTAATTTATTTAAGTTATATATTATATAAGTATGTATATATTTAATATATATGTGTGTGTGTGTATATCCATCTATAGGTTTGACTACTATCTTACCTAATCTCATCTGATCTCTTCCATGTTTCAAGTTTTATCTTATCACATCGTACGATGCCTATCGGTGCATATCGGTGCCTATGCATCCCTCTATCCATCCATCCACCCATCTGCCTACAGGTTTGCATACCAACCACAAAGCCTTTCCACATTCCATCACGTCCCTTTTTCCAATATTTTCCAATGATTTATCCAGCCAACCGTCTTTCGAGAACTTGGGGAAATCTCCTTGGCCCGCTCGATCTTGGAAAAGGCCGGCTTTCCCGCTTTTACCAGGCGATCCACGCTGTTGTCCTGGAGGAAGGGCATTTTGACGATGCTCCCTGGACAGTCAACTTGAAAAAAGTGGCCACCCCCACAATCGGATGATTTAAGGCTAATACTAAGTACCTAATATGAATGCTACTGTCTTTTGGTCATCAGAACCAAGCATCCCAGGTATGGTTGACAAAAACTACAATCAATACCAATAGATAACAATAAACAACAATGAATAACAATGAATAACAAGAAACAACAATAAATAACAGTAAATCACAATAAACAACAATAACTAACAATAAATAATGATAAATAGCAATAAATAACACAATATTCAACAATAAATACCAATATATAAATAACCATAAATCACAACAACTAACAATACGGCCAATCGCTTCTATTCCCATACTCTATCTCTGCGGTTGTCCAAGCGGCTGTGGCATCGTCCCCATACAGCCAGGACCTGGCCAGATCAGGAGCTCCTGCCAGCGACACCCGGAAAGGCGTCCTGGCACCAAATTTCGCCTTGGTGCCTCGGTAGGGGCTTTGGCACCTGAAAATTGGAGGATCGATAGGAATTTCACCAACCAAAATGCTGCTAGAATGGGATTTATGGTGATTTAATAGGATTTGGTGGAAAACCCATGGAAAACTTGAGAGTTCATCATCAGATCTCCATGCATTTCGTACTTGAGAAAGGGAACACGAAAAGTAAGTAATCAAGAAGGATAATCAAAAAAATGGAGGGTGACAAAAGAAAAAAATGCCGGTGAGGAAACCGGCAAAAAACAGCATTGCAGGTGCAGAAAGGCGTCTCTGTGTAAAAGTCTCTTGGTACAAAAACCTCTTTGTGAAAAAAAATGTGTATAAAAGCTGGGTTGTGTAAGTGGAACAGTTTCTCTGTCTAGAAGCACCTGGGTGCAAAAGTAACCGTATGTAAAAAGGTCTTGGTGAAAAAGACTCTCTGGTGTAAAAGTTCCAAGCGTTTTCAAGATGCTGTGTACACAGTGGTTTCCGACCCATGCGTAAAAGTTTCTGTGCGAAAAACACGGTGTGTAAAAGCCTCTCTGTGTAAAAGTTGGCTGTGTGTAAAAGCGTGCTGTGTGCAAAAAGTATTGGTGTGTAAAAGGTTCTGTGCGTAAAGGTTTCCTTGTGTAAGGTTCTGTGCAAAAACTGCTCTGGGTAAAGTTTCTGCCCGCAAGAGTTTCGGCGTGTAACAAATCTTGGTGTAATTTGTGTACAAATTTCTCTGTGTCAAAACATTTCTGTGTCAAAACATTTCTGTGTCAAAAAAACCTTTGCGCAAAAGTTGGTGTGTGTAAAAGTTTTCCTGTGCATAAGCTGCTTTCCTGTGCATAAGCTGCTGTGTGTAAAAGCGTCTGTGTGTACAAGCGTCTGTGTGTAAAGGCGTCTCTGCGCAAATGTAAAATGCGTCACGACACCAACACCTCCAAAAAATTGACAGAAATATGGTCAAATACTTGCTGCCGCTACTGCTGTTGATGATGGCGGTGATGCGCGCAAGGCAATAAACACCACCATATTGGCGATATGTTGCTAATGTTTGAAAGCCTTCGGGACCAAAAACGCCGTAAATACCCACGTTTTTGAATTTGGCGTCTCGGAAGCCAAAAGCCACGATATTTACGACGTTTTTTAACCCCTGGTAGCAAAAACCACGCTATTTATAGTGTGTTGTGGACAGCACCTAGCAAAAACACCGGTATTTACGGAGTTTTCACCACGTTGCAAAAACTAGTTTCTCCATGCCGAAGGCACAAAAACATTGTGAGTCACAGTGTTTTGGGTTTGGCTTTGAGGTTCATAGGGTTCACCGAAGTGGGGGGTGAAGGGGTGTAGGGGGGAGGGGGGGAGGCCCTAAAATGAACAGGGACCTCCTGAATAAGCAGGACACGGGGCTGGCCATCCTCCCCTTTACTTCGTAAAGAAAAACTCAAACTAATCCCACTGGAGCTACCTTTCGTGATTAAATTGGTATGTTTGAAAATTGGGTACCCCAACTCATGGTTTATCATATTTCCTACAAACCATGCCCCAGCCGGACAATTTCCCCATGATGTTGATGATTTTGCACACGCGTAGTTGGAGCATAACAACACACTGGGCGATGCGACGGAGAAATGAGAGACATTCTCTGCAGCAAATTGGTTTTCAACCCAAGTTTCCTTGAATATCTATCCACTCGTCGCTTAGGCCAGAGGCGTCTTGCTGGCGCACTTGCATAGCAATTGCTGTATGTCCTGGACAGTGTTCACTTCCAGTTCAAACCCATACATCAAGACTTGGTTTCGGATCAGAATTGAATTTTCAAACAGCCACAATGTCAAAGTATGTGATACAATTTTATGGTCCAGTGCTTAAACAAACCATAACAATGCCATAACCATCCATCAAAGGACACCTTTTCAGCTGCGTGTGGCCGAGCGTCTCTGACCGCTCTGATTGCCCACAGTGCCATTAGGTCCATAGGACAATTGAGGTGACCTTGATGCACAGCCGTTGCACGAAACTAATGAAATTAGGGCGTGGATAAAATGTCCTTGTCATAAAAAGGCCGCAACTTGGGTAATTCCCTTCTTTCATCATTGGGACTTGACTTTGTCTTCGGATAAGTAACCCTCCCATTGCCTCTGTCTTGGCATTGAAATGCCAAGGTGCCAAGCCGTGACAAACACCCGCGACAGCTGCAGAAAACCACAGGCCACCACGGTGGCCAAAATGTTCTTCGCACGAGTCCGGAAAGTTCGTGCCATGGCGAAGCGTCAATTTTTTTGGTTTTTGTTTGGTGGGAACAATATATCAAAACATATATCAGTACAGCGAGCTACATTATAATATATTTGTTCAAAACATATTGATGTCAGTATCTCTGTTATATTGTATATAGGATAATAGTATGTTGGAAAAACTACTACCCGGGATGATTTTGTCCAATCCAAAAAAGGGCGCGACATGCGTTGGAAATTTAACATTCCATGGCCGCACCTGAGCATGTTTGGTTTGAGAACAAAACCTCGTCACGTTCGATTCCAGTGCGCACAATGGCTTCAGAATGGGCCCCACATGCTATGGGCCATACTTTGTTATCATTTGTCAAATTGTCACCATCAGAGGCTAATACAAATGATCACATGTTCATCCAGCAAATGCCTAACATAAACTCAACAAGGGCATACTATCGCGTGCTGGTATTCCCTGGTGGTAATATCCGAAGCAATATCCTTTGGGTTCGAAATTCCGGACGTTCACGTTATTCTCGGACAACCACACGTCTGCATGTTTTACACCAAGGACGGTCCACAACAGAAACCAGTTCCACCAGAATCTTGACCGCAACAATGTGCCCAACGTTTTGCCAAAAAAAAATGCAGCAAAAGCAAGGCTCACATGTTTGCACCACTTCTTCTGTACACCACAGGCGCCTTTCAAATCACAATAATACCCAAACCACCGAACCTTTCCACACAGAAAGTGTATTGGTCAGCATCTCACATGATCTCATCAACTGAAACCTTACATTGTTGGCGCCGTCATCTTCATCGCGAATGCGTGCTGAATGTTGAATATAAAGCCAAAGGATGTTTGCCTCACCGCCTGTTCAGGGGCAGTTTCTTTCAATACAATTCAGGTGTTAGCCAACGAACTTTTGCACAATATTAAGGGGCAATCCAAGGGAATATGCCTAACCGGAAAGTATGCAAATGGACCGAGCCTAAGTTCGTCAAACCCCGGGGGGTTCGACAAACCCTCCCCCTTCGACAAAGCACCCCCCCTTCGACAAAGCACCCCCCCTTCGTTTTTCTCCTCCCTTCGTCAAATCCCTTCGTCANGGGGTTCGACAAACCCTCCCCCTTCGACAAAGCACCCCCCCTTCGACAAAGCACCCCCCCTTCGTTTTTCTCCTCCCTTCGTCAAATCCCTTCGTCAAACCCTTTCGTCAAACCCTTCGCCTAACCTGCTGCTCCTCACCAAAAAGCTCAAATTCTTTGAAAACTGGTAACGAAGCTTGATTGATCTGCTGATCGTTTGTCGTTCCTGTTTCAGCGTTTCAAGGCAGCTGCAAGGCGCTATCAACCCTTTTGCTTGGTCGGCAGGCCAAGGTGATCTGAT